>SCHK01381026.1:0-11074 GCA_004124795.1 Poropuntius huangchuchieni | reverse complement strand
AATTTTAAAAAAAAAAAAAAAAAAAAAAAAAAAAAAACTATAATGGCACCTCAGTTATACTACAATAACACAAATTCAAAACCATAAAAGCTAGGCCAATAAAATAATTAAGTTCTTTAAAAAGTAATTGTATATAACTGATAATAATACATAAAATGAATAATAAATTAATAAAAAATGTTTAAAAAGATATATAAAAAAGATATTATATAAACATTTTATTTGTCTGCTATGTTGAATGTAGAATTTTTGAGGATCTCATTACCCTGGCAAAATACCATTTATTTATTTATTTATTTGATCAGCTGCGGTCATTCAGTATGCACTAAGCATCGGGCAGGAAATGCATTTGTCCCTGCCTGCTCATGTTTGGCAAGAGAGAGGGACAGAAACAGCTCAGAGCGCATTTCTTCCCGGGCATGTTACATTTTTTGTTTGACATTGAAGCAAACACATTTTAATGGATGTTGGACCGCACGTATCAGTGTGTCACTGCCGCTGATAGAACTGTAAAGCAGGTGAAAGTGCTTAGTGCAGAAAGACTGGGAGGGAGACGTTGATACGTCCGGCTTTCTGGAACACTCATCTCTGCAAAGACGCGAGCAAAAACTCACCTTGCGGGTGTCACCAGCTGTGCTTTTCCGCGCGAGTGCTTCTGCAAACATTTCAAAAATCATTTGCTTTTTTTTTTTTTATTTGCTTTTTGGAGAAAGACACTATTGCACAAACAACAGCGCAAACAGAACTGGAAGAGTTCACACCTGAACCAGACAGATGGACCGGCTGGCGAACACTTTTTACGCTGCCTTTTGACAGCTCAGCGTCTGTGTGACACACAATAGTGTTACTCTGTGATAAATGCCAAATATGCAAGGAGACTGGCCGACAGCTGAGGTTTGGTGTTTTCTTGCTATTCACAGAATTTAGAAAAAGCAAAAAAGAAAACAAACTACTGAACCAATCAAAGCAGAAAGTGCTGTGGGTCATTATTCCAATCAGCGCGTTTCACACAGGATATACATACTTAATTAGGTTGCTAAGGTGTGCTGGGTTGTTGCTAGGGCATTTCTATGCAGTTGCTATGGTGCTTTAAGTGGTTGCAAGGTGGTTTCTAAGGCGTTTGCTGGGGTGTTGCTACAGTGTTCTGGGTTGTCCCTAGGTTGTAGACAAATATTTGCTAGGTGTTCCTTTGCATGTGGTTGCTAGGGTGTTCTAGGTGGTTGCTAGTGTATTGCTATGCTGTTATTATAGTGTTATAAATGGTTTCTAGGGTGTTTTGTGTGGTTGCTGGGACATTGCTACAGTGCTCTTTGTGGTTCCAAGGTTGTAGACAAGTGTTTGCTAGGTTTTCCTTTGTATGTGGTTGCTAGGGTGTTCTGGGTGGTTGCTGGGGATTGGCATGTGATTGGTATGATGTTCAAAGTGGTTGCTAAGTGGTTTCTAGGGTGTTTTGTGTGGTAGCTGGGGTACTCCTACAGTGTTCTCGGTGGTTCGTAGGTTTTAGACAAGTGTTTGCTATGTGTTCCTTCTTATGTGGTTGCTAGGGTGTTCTAGGTGGTTGCTAGGGAACTGTCATGTGGTTGATATGTTTTCTTGGTCGTTTCCAGGCGTTTGCTAGGCTGGGTCTTTCTTGCAATGTAACTGTTGTATGTGGTTACCAGGATGATCTAGCAGTTGGCAGGGTGTTGTTATGTGGTTGCATTTGGGTTTTGAGTGGTTTCTATGTTATTGCTATGGTGTTCTGTGTGGTTCCCAGGGTGTAGCTAGGTGGTTGTTAGGCATTCCAACATATTTGACTGCTAGGGTGTTCTGTGTGGTTGCTAGGGCATTTCTATGTGGTGTAACTAGGTGTTTATCAGGTTGCTCTTTGTGGTTGATAAGCAGATGGTAGGGTGTTGGGTAGGTGGTTGCTAAGGCATGATTATGCAGTTGCTATATTGGTCTAGTTACTAGGGTGGTTTGGTTGACTCCTGGGGCATTGTTATAGTGATATAGGTGATTGACAGTGTGTTCTGGATAGTTGTTCCTATGGTGTAGCTAGGTGTTCCTAGGTGATTGCTAGGGTGTTCTAGTTTGTTGCTAGGGGACTGCTGTGCAGTTTAAATTGTGTTGCAAATGTTGCAAAGCATTTTCTAAGGTGTTCCAGTTGGTTCTTACAGTGTAACTAGGTAGTTACCGGGGTACTCTGGGTGGTTGCTAAGCAGTTGGTAAGGTGTTTTGAGGTGGTTGCTTGAGCAATGCTATGTGGTTGCTATAGTGTTCTAGGTGGTTGCTAGGCAGTCTCTGGGGTGTTTTGGTGTAGCTAAACCTATATATCCTATGCGACTGAAGGAATGCAACCTGCTATGAAGTTCTGGGTGGTTTTTAGGGTGTAGCTAGGCGGTTGCTAGGCATTCCTATGTGATTGTGAGGGTATTCTTGTTAGTTGCTAGGGGTCTGCTATGTGGTTTATATTGTGTTATGAGTGTTGCCAAGCATTTCCTAGGGTGTTCCAGGTGGTTCTTACAGTGTAAATAGGTGGTTACCAGGGTGTTCTGGGTGGTTGCTAGGGCTTTGTTAGGTGGATGCTAGAGCATGGTTATGCAGTTACTATAATGTTTTAATGATTGCTATGGTATTCTGTGTGGTAGCTTGCTTTACAACTCATTCATCAAGTCTCTGTTTTGTTTTTTTTCCATTTTATTGTCTACCAGGCACTAATAATCACCTTGAAAAACAATAGTCCCTCAACAAGACACATGATTTCATGTATCGGTCATGTCCGTACCAGACATTTAATACTCAGCAATAGGCTGACATGTTGAGTATTACATACACCATCATCCAAGGCCACATAATCAATAATAGCGAGAACATGGGATCAGTTGGATCCATGTATGACCTGTGCAAGGCTAAACACAAGCAGATTAATAAATCCATTCTGTTAAACAGGAAAACACTGGGAACATAAAGAGCGCTCTGATCCAGACACTCGCAAGTGGCTGTCTGGTCAGCAGTCAACCCGCTGTGAGGCCACAGAAGGTCATCTGGACATATAATTGATAGCCAATGCTGACCTGCCCTGCGCAAGACATCCCTGCTCGGCAAGTTTACGAGATCCCCTGATTTAATAGGACCATTTATGGGGCGATGCAATGTCAGTTAGGTCACGGCCGTTGAGGCGAACCGGTGGGAATTAATTAATGAATATACAGGTAGGTGCCAAGTCTATGATCAGCAGAGATTACGCAGCAGCGGTGGGTGAAAAATGCTATTGCGCTAAACATCTGTGCACTGAGGGATGCTGGGGGCATTTGACCTTTCCCATGCTGTATGTTAACTTAGTAATGTTTTTGACTCCGATTAAAGTTTTACCTTTTTTCAGCAAGAAGTCCGATGATGGAAATGATGCCAAGTCTGGCTGTTTTTGATCCTGAGCTTGAAGTGGTTTGTTTTTGATGCTGTGATATATACCTCATATGTTGCCAGATTGATGTCTCACCGCCGATATTGGTTGCTTTGATGATTTGCTTCAGATAAGACAGACTTTTGTATGCAGCTATTTATTTTGACATTTCAGTCAGCTGCTGCAAATTTCAAGTTATTTTTAGTTGGGCATATATTGGGAAGTTAAAGGAATATTTCAGGTTCAATACACATTAAGAAGTTCAATGATGTTAATGACAATGAAAATGTTTTATTTGAGAAAAAAAGGGTTATTTAAACCTCTTCAATGGGGAAATTAATGGGGCCAATTTAGGAAGGATTTAAAAGCAGAAATTTGTATTTCATTTTTATGAAATGCATTTTTATGGTAGTCAACATTGTAGCATACGGTTGTTCTGAACCTAGAATATTTGCTTTATTGCTTTAGAAAACATCAAAATCCATTTTATAACATACATTTAAACATGCATTTGAAAAGAGCATAAGCTTGTGACATTGCAGGTAGCAACAGTTGCTAAGCTAGGATTGGCGAGCAACCTTTTTAAGGCTCAGCTGCAGGTTCAAATGAATTTCTCGTGATATGGCAACATGTATTTTCCCAGTTCGCTCAATTTTGCATTCAAACATAGGAAGTAAATCTGGGAAGCTAACTGGAAGGGGAAGCTAATGGGCTTGTCCAGTGATATTCAGTGACACCTTTTCATTCCAAACTATTTAGCTGCTCATCTCTGTCGCCTCTTATTCTCTTCTTCATTAACTTCTCTGTCGTTCTTTGTGCAAGCTAAATAAGCTCCGTTCTCTTTCCCTCATTCTTCTCTAAAGCTTCAACTGAACATTTAATTGCTCTCTGTGAAATAGAGGTGAAATGTGAGTGTCAAAGATCTAATTGGATGGAGACGGGAAAATGCCCAAATTGGCCCCAAACTTGCGCTGGTAGCCACATTATTTTGCCAATGTAACTAATCTCAATCTTATTTAAAATGCTAATGAGACAGCTAATACTGATCTTCAGTTACAGCTCTATCCCGGCGCTGGCACATTAATTACATTGGCGCCATGACAAAGAGTCTGATTGGTTCTCTTTTAATATGGCCATTTGACTATATGCCATTATGCTTTAAGTGATATATGAGCGTTGCCATCACATGCCACCATAAATGGCAGTTTTTAGTGGTTTTCTGTACTGAAGTTGCGCTACTGGCTTGATAAAGGTGTCATGCTCTGTTGTTTTTCGATTGGTCAGTGTTTACAAGGACAGCAAAATATGAGGCTGTCAGCAATGTCCTTCATCTAGACAAAGCATTCCCCACCCACTGTATGGTCGACACACAAATGAAGACTCAGACAGAGGAGGATCTGCTCAGTAAGGGGATTTTAAGGGCATATGAGAGGTAGGCACAGGAGGTGCCCATATAAGATCATTACAAAGTGCATTAAAATGCTATTTAATCTGCTAGCACTGCATTCTCTAAAGTGGTGTTCATCGGTCAAGTCCAAATCTACGCTTGCACCTCAGACTCCGGAGCTTTGAAGCCGGTGAAAGGGAAAAAAAGACAAAATACAAAACTCAATATAACAAAATGACTTATGAGCATGCAATATGCATCTTTTCTGTGTAAAGTTATAACCATATTTTTATTTATTTATTTTTTTTTGCCTTTTTTTTTAATATGGCAAAATGTTATGCATCAACCCTGTTACCATTATAAGCAACCTCCAAAGCCACATTAATGCCATTTTATATCACATTTTTGACATAAAAATGAGAAAAAGGCTAGTAAATATGCCAAATCAATTGTTACCATCAACCATGTCACATTTCTGAATGCAAAATTATGTTAAATCTTAAATATACACACAAAACTTTTATTTTTTTTATTCATAAAATTATTATTTTAAATTATTTTTTTTATTTTTTTTATTTTATTTTTTTACTTCAAGGGATAATTCACACAAAAATTTAATTGTCATCATTTACTCAATTTTTTTTTTTTTTTTTAAATGTTGGTAACCAAACATTTGCCAGTAGCCATTGACTTCTACAGTATATGAAGTAAATGGGTACCGTCAACATTCTTCAAAACGTCTTCTTCTATGTGTTTGTAAGAAACTCATGCAGGTTTTGTAATGACTTTAGGTTGAGTAAATGACAGAATTTTCATTTTAGATGAACTATCACTTTAAACCTTATTTATCCAATATGTATGTATTTTTTTTTATTAACTACTAAAACTGAAAATGACATCTATTTTACTGATTGAGCCATTAACTGTTAAATCATATGCAATCTAGGACAAGATTAGCATCACATGAATAAACATCACATACTGTAGAACGCATCTCGCATATTTCAGTTTGTGGTGCGACCTAATCGCCATTTTTGACTTCCTCTTATCAATGTAAGAATATCTCCATGACTTATTTTCTTCTCATTAACACACATCTCCTCTCTAACCACCATCCTCAGCCAGCATAAAATGTCAGTAAACAACTAATTTATCATAGTTTGTCAGCGCTGCCTCCTGCTCTGCTGAGAACATCTAACCTTGCTTCAAGAGTTCACATGTGATGTGCAAAGCGATAAACAGGTTTGGCTTGCCGTCGGTAATAGAAGGTTCCTGCATTAGATGCAACTGAAGTTCAAAGCTTCCACTTTGACACAGTAGCAGAGAAAATGGAGATTGAGGTTTCGGGAGCGACGCTAGATGGATTGTCGGGGTGAGCTAAAGTAAGCAGCACTTTATGTGCAAGTTTAAGGTTGTAATTAGGGTTGCCAAATGTTCCATATATCATTCAGTATTTAAGGGCACATAATTATGTTTGGGATTTAATACAAATGGACACAGTTTGTCCAGTATAAGGCATTTGAATCAGTTTCACGTACAAGTGTTTAGGTTAAAAAATACACATTAGTCAGGGAAATAAATAAATAAACAAACAAATAAATAAATACTTGTGGAAAATGGCATTGAGCTTTGTGTAAGCGTTTTGAGCTGTAACATTTGCTTTTTCTAAATGGTGGAACGAACAAATGAACAAACAAACAAACAAACAATCCAATTTTCAGTCAGTTTTTGTACATTTAAATTGGCTTTTTTTTTCTCCATTGAATTTGTTGCTTAAAAAAAATGTAGAAAAGAAAGCCAGAGCACTTGAATGTTTAACAGTGAGTCTGCTGATCTTAAAATATTTATATATTCTATGTTGTAATTTGTGTAAATAGAAGCTAAAGTGATGTATGAGTAATTGTGGTTGACGCTGACATTATTTATTTATTTAACAAAAGAGGCAATAAATTGTATGTCAGTGAAACAATCAAAGTGATCACATCTTATATATTTTGTTTTAACACTTCATTTAGTCCAGAAATGTTTTTTTTTTCTACATATATCAAACTTTTACACAAACTATCCCTTTAATTTTAAAATATGTGATATACACACTGATAAAATAAAATAACCAAAGTTGTAAATAAAACAAATATTGTTGGAATTTCAAGTTTATTTCAAAGTGTTACTTGAGATTGCTTTCTTTGTGAATTTAACTAGCAATTTATAAGTAAATATTGTGTGTATATCTTTTTTTTTCAATGCAGAAATTTGGTGTCCTGTTATTTTTATTGTTTCTTATTTTTGTTGAGGCTTGGATCCCTAGTTGTGATTAGCAATATTCAAGAACATGCTCCTATATAGCTAAGAAAATCAAAATGCAAATCATTTTTCAACAGTTGTACGTTTACCCATCTGATTAGACCACGCACCAAAATTTTCTATCAAACAAATCTCCGAAGGCTGTGTCGCAGGTTGACAAAATCTCTCAGTTCCATCTTCAAAGTGTATTGATGTCTCTCCAGCATCCCGGAGGTGAAGCAAGTCCCTGTCTGCACCTCCTCCACGCTAAGAGCACCGCGGTGTCGTAATGTGCCTTCTTAACGTTAACTAGGACAAACTTGGCATTTACATGCCCTCAACTTTGTTTTAAGCTGATTTTAGTAGTGAAGCGTTGATGCTTTACTATGCTTTGACTAATGCATCTGGCAGGTGCCAAAATGCATATTAACATGACAGCTTAGCACAATATGAGTTCTGCTCATGAGCCTTGATGTTTATTGCCTACATCCAGGCGACATCCTAACTGAACCTTATAAGGGACTGATTTGGAACAAAATCAGCAAGACTACTCAGTGAGTAATAATACTTTAAACACAAAAATGCATTGTGTCTGTAAAATGCACCTTTTAACCTCAAAATCTGATTGATAACAGCTGTTTTTTATGATTTTAAGGCAATGCAAATTGGACAAACATCATGTGGGATGCATCTTCCATTCTAATTGTAATTTGTGGAGTGATCTAATCATCATCTTCCCACGTGCGCTGTTTTGATTCCTCTGCTGATGTGAAGTCTGTTCAAAAACACAAGCTGCTGGCTACCTTTTGAAACAGCTTTCTCATTGGATGTGTATCTGCAGTACGGTGATTTCAAATGCTGCCTATGTAGGTAGCATACATGGTTTTAAAACAAAGTCTACACATGAGCATTACCTTAACAAATCAGCCAAAAAAAAAAAATCTTTGATAGAACAGTTGTTAGTCTTAATTAGTCTAATCACTTTTGCATCATATTTTGCATGTGTTGAATGTGCGCTTGATTACCTGAGAGCCCAAGACGTTGAGTGGGGAAAATCAGGCTCTTGCCAATTAAGTTACTACAGGTTTTTCAAATGTAGCGCACTAACCAACTGTTCCCTCAGCATTAGTGTGATTCCTTGTTTATATATCTGCCTGCCATTTCACATCAGGTTCATTTTTCACTAGCATGGCCAGACTCTTGCTGCCATTAAGTCATGTTGGAAAGATTATATTTATGAGATGAATGAACATGAGCGGAATTGAAATGTTCTAATTATCGTATTTTATCAGAGTCCAGAATTTGCAGGATGTATCAATTAAACAACCATTTCTGAAGCAAACTGGTATTGGTATTAACCAAGATTTAATTGTGGATGTTAACTGATGTAATGTTGGTGCACGTTTTATATTTTGCTGGAGAAGAAAAGATACGCTATGAAGGAAGGAAGGAAGGAAGGAACAAAGAACTTGTGTATATAATAATGAAGTTACTAATAATTAATTACTTTTTCTCTGTTTATTTATGTATTTGTTTGCTTGTTTAGTTTTATTTTTAAACATTTGACTGGAAATCAAGCCAAATCTGTTTGTTTATTTAAATGGATGCAGTTTGTCCAGTAGTAATTGTTTATATATATATATATATATATATATATAATAAAAACAATAATACAATAAATAAAACAATAAATAAATAAATAAATAAAAGTGAGGTTTATGGACAAATAAACATCTATTTGTCTTTTTACTGGAATAAAGCTTATTATATGAACTGTCTATTATATGAATTTTAGTACTAAAATCAGCTAAATGCTAATCACATAATATGTGGTGACAAAGATTGATGGCTTTTGTTAAAATCCACTTTTAACGGTTTACGCAAGGTTTAAATCTTGGCTGCACTCTCTCTCAGGTAAATGACACGCTGTTATATTTTCCACAACACCAGCACCTAAGCTGTCAAAGCGCTTAAATTACACACGCTTTAATGCAGCCTTGTCAACTGTTTTATTTTCAGCGACCATTAGCGCATTTGTTCCTCGCTATCTTCGCCACTCGCTACTTAATCAGGATGTCTCATTATTTTGGGAGACATAAAAAGGACAAGCGCAGGTTTTGCAAGACGGCTATAAATTCAGCCAAGATTCGCACCTCCACCTGAGTTAAACATTTGTCAAAACCGGCTCGTTTTGGAAACATGAAATCAGCAGGAATATGTAGGGAAACTATTTGCGAGATAAGAGTTATGGTTTGTGTCGTAATTAATGAACATCTTAAGGATACTGCCTCCCTATGGAGTGAAGGAGGAAAAATGATGACTATAGAGACGAAGAGGAGGCCATTTCTTTAAGCAGATCATATTGCCCTACTTCATTATGGTGATTAAGATCAGATGAAACAGTAAATAATTGTTTATTTTGTTGACTGCAAAGTTCACAGAAGATAAGAATCAATAGAAAACAGACAGTGAAAGACAAAATAACTGTTTTAAAAGATGATGAAGACTGATCTTAGTACAGACCAGCTACTTTTGCAATGTTTTATTTATTTGTTTGTTTGATTTTATTTTTAATTAATTAAGTTATTTATTTATTTATTTTTAGTGCTGTCAAACGATTAATCGCAATTAACTGCATCTAAAATAAAAGTTTTTGTTTACATAATAAATATACACAGCACACATACATATATTACGTGTATATAAATACACAGACATGCATTTATACAGCATATTTCAGAAAAAAAAAAAGTTATATATTTTGTTTCGTAACTACACGGACAAGTATATATATATATTTTTTTTTTTAGTTTGAACACACTTGAGTGAGTTTATTTTCTGCCTTCTAAACTAAAAGCTTATGCCTTAATGTTCAGAATTAATTTTGTAGACAAATATGACTATATTTCTTTACAAAATGAATGAATGAATGAATGAATGAACACTACTTTGAAGAATGCAAAATATAAAAGCATTTTCAGTTGCTAAATATTTTTCATGTCTGCATGTTGTCATAGTTTTAATTTTTACTTCTATTCTAAAATTTGTAAAATAATAATAAAAAAAGACTGATTTCACTGAACTAAAAGTGTGTAAAAAAAACATACAAACAAAAAAAAAAACACTCAAACACTGAAAAATGAGATATAACGTGCATCATGGCATTCTGTCAGTAATGCATATTATGTAATATAGATATGTATGTGTACGTGCAATATTAAAATTAATTTACGCACACATTTTTCTTTTTAAAAATGACGCTTACCGAGTGAAGCCATGTTACTCAGATAAACCCCTAATGAGCAAACGGCAGGGGGTCCTCATTTTGAGAATATCGTCAGCTGATGATGTCAGGGTGCTCAGCGTGACATTTCACTGTAATCACAGTCCAATTATTTCTAAAAACGCAGCAAAGAAAGACTCAAAGTAAATGACTTTCTTTTAACATTTGCCATCTGGTGATGAGATACTGTCATTTGGTGCTCATTAAGTAGGCAGTTAAGCCACCTGGACACCGGCTCGCTCAGAGACGTCCTTACATGACCAACAGATCCACAGCACTGTATATCACCCATATGTTGTGCTTTGATGGCATCGATTCGCCTCAGGCCTGACGAATCAAGATCCTTTGCTTTCTGAGCAATTAGAATTTCAGTATTTAACTGTGGATCTTTCTGTTGCAAACAATGATGATGGAACTATTAAGCAAACAACAAAAACATCTTAAACGGTAATTACCACATGACAGAACATTAACTTGCATGTTTTTCCCCTCCATCACAAAGGAGTCATAAAATGGTATTTTAATTTTATTTAATTTTATTTTATTCTAAATTGAATTAAATTGAATTTTATTTATTATTTATTTATTTATTTATTTATTTATTTATTTTTATTTTATTTATTTTTTTTATTTATTTATTTATTTATTTATGTATTTTTAATTTAATTTAATTTAGTTTAATTTAATTTTATTTAATTTTATTGCTAAAGTTGCAACTGCAGTTTGTAGAGTTGCA
>SCHK01381021.1:0-13315 GCA_004124795.1 Poropuntius huangchuchieni | reverse complement strand
CTGCAGTCATCAATAAAAATCAATGAAATAAAAAGCTTTTACTTCAAGCACCGACTTTCAAAAACAAGCTGTTTAACACGAAATATGTTTCTTCTCATTTTTTTTCACTATGTAGGCTACGGGCCACAAGAGAAATATTAAGGGAATAAATTAAAACAATTAGCCATATACCATAATCAGCGTATGTTGAAGTTGATTCGTCTCTCATTGTGTCTGAGAGAATATGCGGTGCCAGATGCCGAAAGCTCTGTCATTACTCCGTCATTACTCCGTCATTACTCCGTCATTCCGTTTTTACTTTCACTTTCTGCATAGTAAATTGCATAGATTAAGATTTTCACTGGCGTAAATCTTGCACAAAGTTTGCACTTTGCTTGTGTGATATACATTGGCTCGCCTTCATGGTCTAAAACAGAAATATTTCCAATATTGCAACGTAACCAATTACCCCACCCCCCGTATCGAAAACGTACTGAACCGTGACACCACTTTGTGGTATCGAACCGAACCGTGAAACTGTTACACCCCATCCATCCATCCATCCAGAAATGAGCCTGGAAAAGTCATAGGCATTTCTATGGTCAGTATATTTTTAAGCTCTATAAAATTATATTGGGGGAGGGGATGGTTTGTCCAGTTTCTTGAAGAGGTGAGATGGGTTTTAAGTGAGTGACAGAGACGTCTTACTGTCAGCATGTGTCCAGCCTTGCTCCTCAACTGCTGCTACCACTGGGCAGCATGTGCTGGCCAGTGTCAAGGCCTCCAAAACATCTTACTTTTAGGTTTTGGCAGCTGATGCGCTTGGCAGAACATTCATTGGTGCAGGAATTGAAAAGGAGGTGCACTTGAAGACCAAGATCAAAAGAGAAAAGCCGTTGGGGAACTTGCTAGTCTCCAATAATAAAATAGAAGTTCTGTAGCATCACACCATGAACAACTGATCTGCACACACACAGTTTGCCATTTTTGTAAAAGCCTGGTGGGTGGACTTGTTAGGCGGAGGAGATAACCGTTATCAGGTCTTTCACTTCCGATGCGGATCAGTCGGGGTCTCTCTGTCCCACCCCTAACCAGTCCACCAGGCAATATCTGACCCACTTCTAAGCCTTGCAAAAATCCTGTTATACCACACAAACAGGCACTGATTGTTTCTTGAAATGCAATACTAAGTCATGGGATGTGTTGTTCAAATGCATATACTTGCATTTATTGAGGCCTAACCTTTATTACAAGTTAAAACATTCCTTGTTAAATTATGTCATCTCAGCCAGTTAGATTATATATCCATCTTCATGTTTGCATCCTTTAGCTCTCCATTTTGTTTAGTTTTTTTTTTTTTTATGTGGATAGTTGGGAGATAACGAGGGGATGAAAAGAGTGGAATGGGATTGGCAAACAACACAAGCCCGATTCTAGTTTGCATTTAGGTTAGCATGGTTTCTAACTGTAAAGTTCAGTAACTTGCAGGATTGTGTGTTCCTAGAGATTTGGAGTTTGGTTTTATTACGTTTTTCCAACCAGGTAGTGTTCACACGGATGATACAGAAGCCTTAACATGCTAAAAACCCTCCATTAAAAAATCTACTTCAACTGTAAAAGCTGTATGCTAGAAGTACTGAGAAGTATAAAGATGTCTCGTGGGAAGAGAAAGAAACAAAATCTGTTTCCCGATGAAGCATTAGGATGGAGAGAAGATGGCTCTTATTTGAGAGTGTTTTTTAATACCGTGGAGATTCCATACCGGGTGCTTTGAAGTGTGGGAAGACAAGCTGGAAAAAGGATTTTTTGGATGTATCAGGTTTGGCTGTTTTCCTTTTTGGGATTAACACAAGGGGGGGAAATGGAGAAATGTTTTCTAAATCTCCTTCATAGTCCTTAAACCCATGTCATGGTTCTGTCCAATGAAGTGTACTTGCTAGAAACTAGGGTCTTCTCTAGTTTATTGTTGTGGATATGTGCTCCGTATACTTAACTCGGTTTGGAGTTTTTTGCAGTTTAAATGCTGTTTTTGTCACTCATGGTTGTGTTTTTATTGTCAATAACCACTCAAGCTTTTAAAAAGCAGCTTTCGGGCCTCAAGAAATAAGCTTAACGCATCACTGATCTTAAGCACAAACCACCGTTGGTTTGTTTGCATGTCGATTCTTCAAATTTGCTGGCCATGTGTTGTGCCTGTGAAGTGTAGAATACATTTGCAAACAGTTTGTAAGGGGTTTTTGTGTCATTTTGTGTTATTTTAAAAGCATCGTCATGATAATTTCAATCATTTACAGCAATTTACATCATAATTGCAACAGATTTGTGCTTTTTTCCACAGTAAATCTTTCTGTTGGTTCAAGGGAGATGTACCAACAAGCAACCAGCTTGTTTAAGCTACATCTTGAATGCAAAGAGAATCTGTACTTTTTTGTTACTTGCATAGTAAATATAAAAATATATATTATTTATATTGTATGAACGGGAAGACAAATGGGTAAAATTGGGCATTCGGTTGCCACTGTGTTTGGTGGGCAAAAAATGAATTTCCAACTTGTGTTGCAGCCTTCAGATGAGATTTGATATCCCGTTTATAGAGTTTTGCTTGTTTTACAGTAAGTTCTGACATGGTCTGGATGTACTGGTTTTGTTTCCTGTCTACGATCCATCAGTACTGCTAGTGTACTGTTGCTTGAGAGTGAACCAATTGTAGTCCATAACTAATATGATGGCTGCAGAGCTCAATGATTGACTGTTGACTGCTGACGAGATGGCACTATGACATCTCTCGCTATAGTGAATGTGTGGATGGAGTCTATTTATAGCACTTTTTCGAGAGGGACTGATATATGACACCAATGACTTGAAGCTGTTACAGCAGGAAGAGGAAGAAAAAAAGATAAAACCTACATCTCAAGCTGATGCTCAACACATGAGACCAAGACAGAAAGCACATGAAATATAGATCAGAAATGTCTTGGAGAAAGGTGCCCTTCCCCTTACATGGCAGCCCTCTGTTGATTCTACTTTTTTCTTCTTTGTTTTTTTGTCAGCATGGATTTTTTCCCCGCAAAATCAGACGAGGTTATGCCTTCCGCAATCTTTTCTGTGCATATATGAGGCTTGCGTTTTTTCCCTCTCTGCTTCCTTTCGATCCCTCTGTGAGTTTTGCATTTCATCTTCCTCCTCGTCTGTGAAGAACAGACGCCACAGCATGGATTAAAAGCTTTTTCCTTCACATCTCCGCTGGACTGCTGTGACACTTTTTCTCCTATGCTGCAATGTATCCTGCAAGCAAATACAAACACGTATACAGTACATAGAGCTGCATTTTAAAGCCCCCAACCCGACTTACAGATAAATCCAGGAGGCTTCATCGAGGCTTTGCTATTAATTGCTTATAGCTTAACCTCCTCTTCATCTGCCCTTTCATCTCCAAGGATCAGTGTAATTAATTAAGAGCCCTTTTGTTTTTTTACTCCGATAGCTTTGCCCTAATCTGTCACTTGTTCATCTGCAGAGTTCAAGCAGGGTAAATGCATCGGGCCCTCGACGCATTTGGATTATGTTGGACAGGAAGTGTAAATCTGATTTCCTTTTCTCTGTCAAGATCACAGAGGACCTGTCACAAATGATGATATAAACTCGCCGTCTCGGTCAAGGCTGCAAATCGTTGCACTCAGCGGAAGCTCCCGAGATACAGCTGGAGCTTGTCACTGTCCATTGTGAAGTTTGGTGACAGGATGCAACAAAAAGTCTCAATCTTTTGTTCTGAGGGTAACTTTGGTCATGTCTGGTGTTTAACGTTGCAACTTTCAAAAGTAACGAGTGTCACTCTTGACAGGAGTAATATTTTGATCAGGCAACAGAGCATTTCTAACAGAAGAAGCAGAAATTTAAAGAGAGAATTTACCCAAAATTAATTCTATCAGTGTCATGACTTCATGTTGTTCCAGACTTGTATGACTTAATTTCTTCTGTAGAACACAAATATTTGAAGAATATTTTGAATGGTAAAAGTCAGTGGGGTCACAGGTCAACAATGGAAAGCGACTTTCTTTTGTATGGACAAAAACCACTGAGACATTTTTCAAAAATCATAAAATCTGTTTTATGGGACATGCAAAAACTAGTGACTTCAGTGTCAGTCATATCGAATATTTTATTCGAGTTAAAGCGTTAGTTCACCTAAAAATGAAAATGCTGACATTAATTACTCACCCTCATGTCGTTCCAAACCCATATGACCTCTGTTTATCATCAGAACACATCTGAAGATATTTATGATGAAAGCTGAGAGCTTTCTGACCCTGCATAGACAGCAACGCAGCTACCACGTTCAGTGCCCAGAAAGGTAGTAAGGACATCATCAGAAACACCATGGTAGCGTCATGGTACTCTTGTGAATGTGTGTCGAAGACCGACACGGAATAAAAAGGAACTGTTCAGTAACGTTATTTTTGTTTTTCTTTCTGGGCCTTGAATGTGGTAGTTGCGTTACTGTCTATGCAGGGTCAGAAAGCTCTTTGATTTTATCAAAAATATCTTAATTTGTGTTCCGAAGATGAACAACGGCCTTACGGATTTGGACTGACATGAGGGTGTAATGAAAGAATTTTCATTTTTGGGTGAACTAACCCTTTAACCTTTTGTGTTCCACAGAAGTCATATAGTTCAAGAACAACATGAGAGTGAGTAAAAGATGACAGACTTTTCATTTGTAGATGAACAGTCCTTTTAATGTTTCCTCTACCACCTTGAGTCAAGTCTTGGGTCAGCTCATATGGTATCATAGCCAGAAGCTCCTTGACTGGCTGACCATAAATTTCCCCTTACCTTATCAATATTTCCTATAGTCATAACCGTCCAGGTAGCCTCTTGCGAGCAGCCCAGGGTTTTTCAGTGCATCGCAGTATGCAGCAAACAGCCCACTAGCACAGTGACATATCTGTTATGGGCTCGCCTCAGGGTTGTGACCAGGATTTACCACATTATGCTTTGTGAATAGCCCATGGCAGCAAGGCTATCATAGCATCTGTGTGGAGATCTTGTTCTACGAAAGGCCAATTCGGTAATAAGCCCGGATGCCATTCTGGCTTTGTGCTATAGCCCATTTGTTTTCCCCTCCAGTCACGAAAGCCATATTAGATTGTAATGATATCTCAGGTGAACTTGAGATATCGCAAGACCATCAGAAATGGTGTAAATAAAGGTCTTAGGGCTTATTAGGAGATAAAGAAATGTGGTATAGTAAGCGACACAAAAATGCCTTTTTACGCAGAGCATCGATGGATAAATGATCTCTAATGAATGAGGGGTAATACAAAACAGACAGAAAAGGCTCCTTTTATCTTGTTAAAGTAATAGTTAACCTATTTGTACTCTTCCTTTTTTTTTGTCCATACAATGAGAGGACCCAATGTGCTTTTGGACCCCACTGCCTTTCATTGAATGGACAACAGTGGAAACATTCTTCGAAAAGTACAGGTTTGGAATAAAATGAAGACATTTTTTTTCAGTTTTGAATAACAATACCTCTATTCTCTGCAGAATAATAATACCAGTGGATGAGATGGATGAGACGTTCCCTTAACCATATGTCAGATTTTCCTGTTTGGCAGCACAGAGGTTTGACGTAGCATCCATATTGTTGACTTTATCCAGCAGTAGAGGGCAGTGTGGATCTGTTCTTCTTGTGCTGGGGGTGGCATTGCACCACAGTCTGAAAGCGAGGTCATCTGTAAAGGGGTTGATCTGTAGCTTTGACAGTTACGTGCTAATTATTGGAAATCATCAGTGCTCTAAAGGAGCCTTTAAAACAAGCAGTCACTGTCTTGTCCTCCACCCCGTTTCCTCACGCCCCCTCTGTTTTTATGGAGAAAACCAAGGGCAGGGACTAATATAACCACAAAAAGCGAAGCTTAGCGGGCACAAAATGTGCCTATTCAAACGTCAACGCTTCCTGTGATATATTTTCAGTGGAATATAGGAACGTTTTGAGAGCAATAGTTTAATGCGAGGAAACAAAACAGCCTCAGTCTTGGAGTTAATCTGGTATTCGTATTTCTTTGAATTGCCTTTTCTCGGCTAATTATGCTGTCAGTCTTCTTCAACCGATCACCCCACACGGGCCATTGCAAATTAAACAGTGGTCGCACATCAACATTAAAGCACTTTGCATGCTCGCCACAGTGTAAACTTGGCCTCCACAGGGAACCCGAAGCGACCTGGATCATTGTGTCTTCTGCTTAAATGTGGTTCATTAGCATTCCACCGTCATTAATGTGGATTCGTCTCCACCTTACCTGTCCCCTAAGGCTGATAAGGCGAAGTGTACTGGAATTGAAAGTGAAGCAGGAGATTTGGTTATCTAACGTTACCACTCCCTTGTCAGCACCTGATTAGTAGCTGTTTCTTGTAATTATTATGATCATTCAGAGAATTTTAAGCAGTTTTTCTGGGGGCACAGCTGTGCAGGATAAAGGGGTGTTTAAAAGCGGAGCTTAAAGCCTGGGATACTTTCCTTGAGCCAGCATGGCAGCTTGGTGACAGTGCCTGCCGCTCAGCGCAGTAGGGATTTGAGGACCTTTTGTTCTGTGTTCCATGTCATCTGATCAAGGGGATTAAAGATACCCTCCCGTCACACCCCTCTGTGGTCCCTTGCAATGGCATCCTCCAATTAGATCCCGAGGGCTGGCGGAGATTGTGGTGGCTCACCACTTTTCCTTGTGCACGCGTTCCGCTTGGTAGAGAAAGAAAGGCAGAGATAGATATGGAGACAGAGAGATTCAGAGGCTTTATATTCTCCAGACGACTCTTGGCTTCAACTCGTATTTTCAAACCTATTATTTGCAGGACAGTCCATCGCTTTCATCTCAACGACTCAGGGATTGTTGCGCCGTTTCAGAGAAGTTGTGCCAGGGGGGGATGAAGAGACGTGTTGGATTCTCATCACATTAGCTGGATGCATCACAAAGTGCTGAGTGACTGAGCAGGACATAAGGAGGGAAATATCAATGCCCACATGAATATGAATGTTGTTTAGTGATGTCCTGCCAATGTCAGATGGTACTGTGGTACACTGATATGCTAAATGATTCGCAATGCAATCCTGTCTAGCACTGATGAGAACTTTTCAGCAGTTGTCACCAGAACCAGACCGTGTTTGTTAAAAGCACACGAGTTAAAAGAATAGTTCACCCACAAATTGATAACGTTGATAATTGATAACGATTATTTTACTCACCCTCATGTTGTTCCAAACCAGTATACGTTTATTTTTATGTAGAATTTGTTTAATTGCTTTGTAATGAAATATTCAGTTTGAAATATGATGTATGGAAACTAGGGCTGTCAAGCTCCAAATAGCTCCAAAACATCCAGTAAGCACTATTAAGTCATATTTCCTTCTGAAGTCCTCTGAAGCCATATCATACAGCAGCAATCAGGCCTGCCCCCTAATAGTNTCCTCTGAAGCCATATCATACAGCAGCAATCAGGCCTGCCCACTAACAGCTGACTAACTGTTAGTCAACGAGAAGAGGCTTGGTCGACCAAAATTTTATTAGTTGCTTAGTTGCAGGAAAAAAATTAAAAATCCACAGGATCCGTGACGAACAGATCCTTGGCTGGTCTGTGTGGAAATACAGTACATCAAGCAGGACCAAACACTCACCTATCATTCATCGACCTCAAATATGGCTTATCATCTGAAATATGTTAATAGCAGCAACCTAACATGGCCACATAATCTAATGTTAACCTAGAAAAATGTACGCTGTTGAAGTGTCTGTTTGGAGTTTAGAAGCAGAACAGTAGGACTCACTGTAGGACAGATGGAGGCCCCGGTGCGCTCACTTGCTCTTAAAATACTCCTGTCATTTTTGGTCATAAAGATAAGAGTAATACATCTTTTGTATCTATAAAGAGTCTATTTGTGTGCATTCACAACAACAACAAAACATTGCATTTTTGTAAAATAATGAAAGCAAACAGGATGAGTTTTCTGCCGTCTCTGTCTCTGTGAACTTGAGTGCAAAACTCCGTCTATACTTGCCTCGGTATCGCAGGCTTCATCTCTTAAGCCGAAAACAAAGAAAGCAATAGTTTATCAACAAATTATTAAATTGTGTATGCAGCCTCCTTACTGTTTTCCCCTGACACATTCATAATTAATACTTCTGCTGGTGTACTGTGGTAAGCTTTATGTGTGTGTTTGAACGCTTATTATATGTAAGCAATTAAAGGCTTATTATTATGATTTAAATGGTTTAGTAATAAACATGCGATTAGTCAACTAATGCTTAAAATGAGCGACTACTAGTCGACCAGAAAAATCTTTAGTTGGGGGCAGCCCTAGTAGCAATTGAACAAACTGAATTATTCTTCCCCCCACAGTGAGCTGTTAACCAAATATTAACCACAGATGAATCGAGTCAGTCAATGTATTGAACTGGATCAAGTGATACATTGAAAAGACCTTTATTTAGCTGGTTCATTTGACATTGCTACTTCCCTCATAACTGTGCCATAGAGAGCTAGGGCATATATTATGATTTGTTTTCAAATTATATTGCTTTTTTTGGAACTTGACAGTCCAAGTTATCAATTACTTCCATAATATGAAATTAGTGGCCAGATAATTAATCACCTTTTCTGTCGATGGAGGGGGAAAAGTCATGCAGGTTTGAAACGACGTGAGGGAGAGAAAATGATGACTGGTTTTACTTTCTGAGGTGAACTGTTTCCAATTTGCGTATGTTACTCAATAGCTCAGCCATATGTTCGACCACAGGCAATAATCCAGCTCATGAACCCGACACTAAGCAACTGGAGGGCTAAAATTTCCAAGGTCCAACTGACAACTTATACTTCTGCTCACATTACTCTAAATATTCTATGCAAAATGCATAACAGATAGCACAGCAGGTTGACACTTTGATCTTTGCTTATCTTGGTCCGTGAAATTTAAATGATTGGATTTCATCCAGCTCATGAAATCATAACTCTTGCAGCTCATTTCAGCTTTGATCCTGTCGTCCATCTGAGTTAGAGTCACCAAGGCATATTGGAAAACAACTGGCAAACAGGGGCATGTCATAGCCTATGAGATTGTGCAATTGTTTCAGAGGGAGGGACTTGGACGATTTATACTAATTTAGTCACATTGAGGGCTAAACTGCCACAACCTCTCTAGCTCTTCAGCCTTACCACCCTGTCACTGGCCCTTTTCCCCACGTGTATTGAATTCCTATAGGCTAATCCACTCCCGTTTCCCTCTTCCTAATCCTGCGAAGTAGCAGAATGCTAAACATACTCATGTCAGCCTTGCATTATGCAGCTTTTCTCTGGGTTCCTGGTATCTGCAGCTCTCCTCCACACCATGAGGATTAGCGAAAACGCTATGATACAGCATGAGCCCTGGACTAGCACTGATTTAGCCTGTGTCAAACAAATAGAAATGCAGTTTGCTTCTCAAGCTGCGATCAGGTTAGCATGTCTTATATCTTGGCTCTCCCTGCTTCTACCTTGAGGCTAAGAGTGAAGAAGAAGTGGTAAAGAGGACCTTGAAGCCTGGCAATTATCAGTTAATAACCAACAGAAGACTTCTATTAGTGTTTGTTAGCATCTGGGAGCCGGCTGTGATGCTGTTGTCAGGAGGATTGGAGATTTCTTTCATCAGAGTGGAGTGCTGCTTTTGTAGTGACTTCTTCGGTTTGCTGCACTCTATGTTAACCAAGCTTTGTGGATTAAATGCTAACAAATTTTTAATGATAGTGTTTTAGAGCCCTGCTCTAAGTGCTGCTATATGTGTGGTGGAATTACTGAAAAGCTATGTACAGGTACTATGCACTGTTTTTGTGTCATTGATATCATTGCTTTTTGCCTTGTGTTTTTTATGTCTTACGTTTCAACCTACCTGTAAACATACTGAATAAACTTTAAGTGGTAGAAATGCCAGATTTATCAGCGAATCTCTTATTAGTGTTGCTGTAGTGCATTGTGTTGTAGGATAGAGACATTCGATGCATCTCAGATTCAATTTATTCAATTTATAGTTCAGTTATATTCAGTGCAGTTAATGCAACCTAATTACATGCAATGAATGTACTAATATGAATGAACAAATGTCTGTTATAAGTTTTTTGTTTTAGAATATCAATATTTTTGAAAACTTATTGGATTAAGTAGTTATTGTGATTGGTTTCAGCTATTTTTAATAATTTGATTATGTGATACAAATAAGTCATTATAAATGCATATGGGTCATTCCACAAAATCGGTGCCTTTTCCACTTGGTAAAATTGAAAAATAAAATAAGTTTAATCAATATTTTTTAAATATCCATGAAATGAAGACACCTTAAAATTACAAGAAATTGCATTGTGCCATCTCAGGCTATGTAATTTATTATTTTATGACACTTTTTCTACCTGATGGTTTGGTATTTTTCTGAACCCTGTTACCGACACAAGTGTTACTAGATACTATAGTTTAATTAAAACTCACTGAATGATGTAGACATTAGCTCAATAATATACAGAGGGACAGACAATTTTTAAAAACAGGGTCAAACCTAATTAACGTCATCACTGTTATCCACATGTCAAAAGAGTAACAGGTTTGATGATTTCAAACAATACATTTTGCAATATAATATATTTTGCAATTTTAAAGCTAAATGTTTTATAATGTGTTCAGACATCATACTTATTAAATTTAACCATCTGTACAATTTTTTTTTTTTTTTTTTCTTTTCATTATTTGAGATGTGGTCCCATTGTGAGTCATAAAGGGAGACCAAAACTTGCATAATTACTTATTAACTCTGGGAAAGAGGGTGAATATTCTTTTGTGTAGCGTTCATCACATCTAAAATGAATTGAACAATACACAATCAGAGTAGAAATTTGATTGATGTGACAGAAAATCACCTCAACACATAAAACTCCATTTGTTTTGCTGTAAGGATTCTGTCCCCAAACCCAGTCAAGCAAGCCTGATGACTCCTGATCATAATAATTGAGTTGATTGGGGTTTATTTCACATACGGTATCAAGGCCAGTGAGCAAGTCTTTATTCTTGACTTTTGGTTGAAAACATTGAAAACTTCAGTATCTCCTTCGTTTATATCAGATGTCTACCTCTTAAAAAACAATTCTCACGTTTGTCTAGATGCTGTGACACTATCCTTGTGCATTTGATTACGGGATTAAATGTGGACATATTGCAGGCAGGATAGACTCTGCAAGGGAAGCTAATATGGGTTTCCTCCAGATGAGTTCATGCCCTATGGAAAGGATGCTCACCACCTGGAGCTGGCATACAGCCCATCACCCAGAAGGGTGGGGTGGATACCGTGTAGAGCAGTGGGTCACTGGGGCCAGCAGCTGTGTGGACGCCCTCTTTCTTCATCAACAAATCTCTCTTTAATTAGCTCACCTAGTGCCCTTTCCCCAGACAAGCACCCAAACACAAGTCTTCCATCAAATCGCTTCACGATCGCTCTCTTTCTCCCTTTGGGATCTCCTGCGTTGCACCTGCATCTAAGTTAGAGGCTTATTGAAGTAAGGCATCCTGATGCTAATTAAATGGCCTTTCAGGTTATTTAGTCATTTTGAGTTAAGCTGCTGACTGTGAACCATTGATAAAACGGACTGAGTTTGAATGATAGACACTATTACAATTAATATAACAGGGCTTACCCTAAACTCCTTACCCTTGTTTTATTTATTTTTAACTTTATTTTAATTTATTTTTGTCTAAAATCAATATTTTCTTTAAAATTCCATATTCATTTTAGCACAGTGCAAAGTAATACAAACGTGAAATGCATTTCTTCCTTGTTCTTAATCAATCTTTACAATGTGCTGAGCGAACTGAGGTTGATGTTGTTGATACCTTATACCGATAATTTTGTATGTTGAAATGTTTTAGAATAAAGAGCAGAAGATAAATACACTGTTAGCATCTTATGCATTTGATTTCACCCATACTGTAAAATAACTGTATTAGCATAGACCCATAAGTATTAAAGTAACCCTTCACTCTGACAGGCTATTATGAGATGCCACAGGTCACAAAGCATGTCTGAAATTCCATGAAAAGAAGCATTCAGGATGGGCCGGATAGGCCGAGTCGGATTTCAGAAGCAGTATATTACCTCTGCAGTTGAACAGGAGTCTTGCGAGGTGCCATTTGAGAACCCAGAATAAATGTGTTGCTGGGGAATCATGTAGCATGTGTCTTAGACCCCGAGGGACTGCGGCTGAAGCAGATATTCAGGCAAATGCACTTGCTATTCATTGGAGAATGGACAAAGACAAAGCAATCTCCACCTGTGAAGATTGCCTGTGCTCCTCACTGAGCAACAGTGTTCTCAAGTGACTCAGAAAGCCACAGTCTGTCCCTTCCCTCCACCAGCCGAGCTCTGCTGCCCGCAGGCTGCCATATGTGCTCCTGCCATGACTGGCATTTAATTACAAATTAGACATTTTTGTCACCGCAGATGGATGAATGAATAAAAATGGGATAATGGTAGATATGCGAGAGGAAAGGAAACTCTGTGTGCTAATGAAAAAAGAATGGAGTGGTTCGGAGAAGGGAGAGGCAGAGCTCTCGGCTGATTGAAATTGTCATTTCGCCAGCATTATTTTGGACCTGTTTATGTTTGCATTTAAAAAAAAAAAGTGGGGAAAATGGGAAATGACTGCTGGAAATAGCTAGCGGTTGATGCCCAGTTTCCACTGGGGGCAACATGAAAGATATTCAATTCTCATAGATACCAAGCTCTCCTCTCTTTCCCTAATTAAATTAGATGTGCTTTCTGCCATCTCTCCCAGCCTTCATTCTCACATTAAATATAAACATTCCCAAACAGCGGCTGTTTGTGGTCTGTTAATATGGCGTGATATCACGCAACATTATGGTCACCATAAATATGCCACCCACCACTTGAAGTGAGCCACATTGCTACATTGTAATCTGAAAATGAATTTTCCTAATCAGCATTTTTGTCTCGTTTTCCTTTCTGCTAAACATCCCTTAAAATAAGTTTAAAATGTTATTTTTTTAACTGCATTTATTTCATACTAAGTAAAGTTAAAATCTGCTAACATATTTACTGACATATCGCTCGAGACTTACTGATGTAAAAAATTATAATTAAACTTTGTTTGGAGTACTACTTGTGCACAATGCACATTTCTTAATATTAAACCTAAGATGTGTTTTTTAATGTCACTATTGATGAGGATTTATGATCTTTGAATAATATCAGTCATTAAATGCATACCTGGAGTATACTTGCAATAGTTCCACTTTAGCACAATCAAATATG
>SCHK01380975.1:753-12546 GCA_004124795.1 Poropuntius huangchuchieni | reverse complement strand
GAAAGAGCCTATTTCCAAAAAAAGTGGAGTGTTCCTTTAATTTTGGGCCCACCATTTATCTCTCTGCAGATCCTTCATGGCCTTCTGAGTAACACTGAGGTCTTTTTGGAGAATAGCTGTTTCTCTCTATAACACCATAAACGTAAAAAATAAACCCATTAATAAATGCATCATTTATTATATATCATTATGATAATCTATTGAGCGAATTTTACTTAACCCCATGTTGCACTCTATAATGTGAAACGTTGCAGGTACGTTACCTGAGAAATCTCTGTCTCCTCTGTTTGCAGGCCTTTAGACTCTACTGGAACCACAGCAGGGGTGGAAGTCAGACTTATTTCAGGAGCATTATGAATGTCAGGATCTGCTACAGACTGTAGCACTGGAGAAGGGGCACTGCAAACACACATCGACACATCATCTATATGCTGTGTTCCATCAATGAAAAACACCAAGTGTGTACCTGTATTGCAGCTCTGCACTAGAGGCTGCTCTCAGGGCTCTCTTCCTCTCTGCTTCTCTCCGAGCGTGTCGAGGTACCAAAGCGTGTCGAGCACTAGAGGCCAGTGATGCCATTGACTCCTTCCAGGATGGCTGAACAAAGAATATTTTTGTCATTTTATATTTCTATATTTTCATAATATAAGTAATGAATGAATTATTGATAGCACATATTAATATTTCCTGAGAATAGCTTTTGAAAACATAATGGTGGTATACTGCATGTGTGGTAAAAGGTAAAATGGTTCCTGTGTGCTAGTAAACCAAATGGCTTAAAATAATAATAATAAAATACACACACACGCACACACATTTACCATTTTACTGCTCAGTTTTATGCCTATTCCAGCTTACAGTTCACATCACTATATCCTGCTATGATTGCACACGTTGTTATTAAAATCCTGGCCTAATGAAATGCTGCTGAATGTCTAATATTTCAAATTCTATAATATTTCTACACGAACAAACAAACTCAAAGTTAATACACATATAAGTTAATATGCATAAAACACCACATGCTTATTTGCACACCTGAGTGCAATATTCCAGTACAGGATGAGAGGGCTTGTGTTTCCTGCTGCGTCTCTCAGTCAGAAAGCAGCTTTGGCACAGGTGTACATTCAGGCATTTCAAACAGCGATACCTATGGACAGGTCATACCATTATCCTCTACCAAAAACACATGCATGTTAATACAAACATACTGTAACAGTATTGTTTTAGTATTATTGATATACTATTATGGGTTTTACTTTTATTTTTATATTTTCTGTTTTCATTTTAGTTTTACTTTCAGTAATTATGTTTTTTTTTTCATTTATGTTTTTCATCTTTTATTCATTATTTCAGTTTTAGATTTGATTTTAGCTTACAGTAATAACCCTGAAACATATATAGTACAAACACTTTTCTACTGTACATGCACACAGTTGTGGGCCAGTAGACCAGCTTAAAACCCCATCAAGTATGTATGGTAATATTATGAAAAAGCATACCTGAGGCCAGTGATAGGAAAGGCTTTACAGGTATGGCAGCGGACTCTGTGCTGTACAGCTTCACTCACTGAAATCCTGTAGAGAGTGGACAGCCATAACAGCAGCCGGGGTTCTGACTGCAGCCAGCCAATAAAATGCTCTTCAGTCACACGTGCACTGTTTACCTGAGAGAAAATCAGTATTGTATGTTGCTTTGAATAAAAGATTCTGCTAAATCAGGGATTTTCAATTTTCGATTTTCAGATAGTCCTCTTGTGAGCGACAAACTTTCTAAAATTAATATATCATTCAGAAGGTTGAAATTATTTTTTTTTATGTTTTAGAAAAGGCTGCATTTATTTTCATCATAAATACAGTAAAAACAGTAATTACGTATTGGAAAAATATACTATACCCCATTAAAGCAAGAGGACACTGCAGCTTCAGCTTGACCAAAAACATGGTTTTCCTGAACCACTGCTGGAACCTTAACCAGAACATTTTTAGTTAGAATTTGCTAGTATTTGTTAGAAGTGGGTCTGATTCATTGGATTGTTTTTCTCACCTGACTGAGGTCTTCCAGCAGGATTTTAAGTGCACTTCGACTGATAGAGCCCTTGTCACTCTCCTGATTCCCACAGTAGCTCTCAGCCAGTCGAAATAGAGCTGCAAAGACACAAGCACAGACTCTAAATAATGTTGCCATGATCCAAGTAACATTATATCATCCTGAAAGATTAAATCTGAAGAGGAGATAGAAATGAAGTGAATGTGGAACAGACCCCTCTGTTTAGCTGAGAGAGTGTCTCCACAGAGGGCGATCAGTGCGGCCTCCACTGACCTGAGCAGAATAACACCAGTTTGCTCTCTAAAAGAAAGCAGAAAGTTTAAAGTGCACATGCATAAATACAAAAACAAACTATAAAATGTTGAATCAACAGAGTTATCTTTCACCTGTCAAACAGTTTAAAGAGAAGCCTGGTGGTTTGATCTGTGGCTTCAGGTACTGCTTCCTCGGGAAGTTCATGTGAAATGCTTTGGAATAGCTCTTCTAGATGCTGCTGTACATCTTCTTGAGCAAGACTAATCATTGGTCCCCCAGAACTGCACAAAGTATTTAGAACCGGGCGCAAATCCTGCAGTGACACCAGGTGCACTGAAGATTGAAATAAAACACTCACTATATGAGATACAAATTGCAGGTGGGTGAAATAATATAATGCTAATGCATCCAGCTGTGTTACACGTAAAAATAAACATGGAAAAACTCACTCTGACATAGTTTCTGTAATGTGCGAAGCTTTAGAGCAGCTCGATACACTGCAGAACGAACTTCATTTAGACCTTCTATGGGAGAAATACGTGAAATGACACATGAGAGAAAATGATGGGATCTTTTTTGATAATTGTGGGCTATTTTAAAAATAAAAATAGTTGCGTTGTCCTGAATTTGTGCTAATTGTAAACACACACTCAATATAAATAATAATTAATAAATATCTTATTATCCACAAACCCTATCCGTTTTTTACAAAAACATTTTTGGCCATTTTCAGTCTTTTATTAATGCAAAGAGGGATCAAACTTACCAGTGCTATCCAAATCCATAACAGCACAATAAGCCACAAGTTTATTTCTAGACAACTGGGAAAATAAATAAATAGTCTAATTACACTTTTATTTACATTTTACAGTTATTGTAAATGTTGTTTATTTATTTACATTTAGTTGTAAATACTGTTTACAATTCCAATAAAGTATTTTTAAAAAGTTAGTATTACTGTTTCTTTAAGTAGCCCCTCACTGCAGAACAAAAGGTCCAGGGGGCGTGGTTGGATCCACATCCAGGGGTTTAGGGGTGGAGATGGGTGGGTTCGGTGATCAGGGGGTGGAGACGGGTAGGTTTAGGTCTATGTAAGGTGGGAGGAGTTGGATCTAGATCCAACCTCGCCCCTTGGATCTTTGGTTCTGCAGTGAGGACCATCTCGTTTCATTGACCGTTTACAGCGGTCGACCCAACAGAAGACTAGGCAACCTTGAATATCTGGCAACCGCACACTCATTGATCTAGGTGGGGCCACGCGGTTTTCGAGGGAAAACATCATCTGATAAAACGGTGGGTGATTTACATGTAAAATTGTAAATGTAACATAGTAATTATTACCAGCAACCTATCTTAAAGCTGCTATGCTACTATTACTGCACATTAGATAGGCTGCGATTGTGATTTAAGTGCAAATAAGTTAGCCACAACTACATCTTCTGTGTTCATAGTAGCCTAATACAAGGAAAGCGAAAGTAAAAAAATTGTTGAGAAACTGGTCTATAAACCCATTTTCTTTTATCCGGTTCGTCAGAGCATCATAAACCGATCCATTTAATACTGAAGTCATAAACAAATAATCGTACATTGTCAAGTAGCCTAAGTATTCCGTAATATGTCGAACTATTAATAAATCGATTTAAAACATAATAATGAACGTATGGCTCACCTGAAGGCTGTAACATGAAATTTTCCTTGTGTGAACATCAAGCCTTTGTGCAACTTACAAACTTGCGTGCACAAGCTGCCACGTAGCTGGTTTGTATTACTTGGTGTTAATAATGTATGAGAAGAGCTTTTGTTTCACTTAGTCCATGTCAGTATTAGCTATTAGCTTATTGACTACTTTTTAACTCTGTATATTATTTTATAGCATACATCTTTGCCTTGAAGTGAATAAGAACAATTTACTGAAGCTTTGTGTACAATTATTACCTTACATAGACTAACCTCTCTCTTCTTTTTTCTCTCCAGTTCTTCAGGGCTGATGTTAAACTATGGGCGAAAAAGAAGCATTTAACACAATTCTTCAAAATAAAACTTTCCTCTTGAGGACTTTATCTGCAGATCCCAAATTCATCTTGCAGCATGTGCATCAGGCTAAACTTATTACTCAGCGTGACTATGATAACCTCAAAGATAATCCTTCAAGAGAGGATAAAGTCATCAACCTACTTGACAAACTCATGGACAGGGGGGAGGAAACTTGTCGCCGGTTCATAGACCTTTTAAGAAGGGGCGATATATTGGAAAATTTTCCAAGATTAAAGGATCATGCCATTATTGCTTTTCCAGCCATGCCACTCACCTCTCCAGTACAGGAGGTGAAGTTCATATTGGAATTTTCAGCCTACTGTAAATGCGACAATCAAATATGTTCTGTTCATTGACATGCATATGTGCTTTTATTTCAGATCTCGCAATACAAAATAGAACAAATTCCACGTGGTAGCTGCGTAATCATCAATAATGTAGATTTTACGACGATGAAAGAAAGAAGGGGATCAGATGTGGACCAAAGTTAGTTTTTTAAACATTTTTGATGTATTTAGGTAATTAGCATAAGATACTTTAAAGGAATAGTTCATAAAAAAATTTAAGTTTGCTGATAATTTACACACGTTCAAGCATTCTAAGATATTGATGAGTTTGTTCCTTCATCAAAACAGATTTGGAGAAATGTAGCATTGCATCACTTGTGCGCCAGCGGATCCTTTGAAGTAAATGAGCGTTTAAACAGCTGATAAAAATGGCACAATAATTTATTAAAAACAGCTTTTAGTTTTCACAAGATATTAATTGATAGACTGAAGTTGTGTGGATTATTGTGATGTAAACAGTTTATCAACTGTTTAGACTCATTCTGATGACATTCATTCACTGCAGAAGATCCATTGGTAAGCAAATGATGTAAATTTGACCATTCGTTCGTTAGAGTCCTCGGTCCATTCGCTGTTCCTAATGCTTAATTTTTCCAAATCTGTTCCGATACCAAGAAACAAACTCATCTACACCTTGGATGGTCTAAAAATGGATACATTTTCAGCAAATTTTCATTTTGCCATGAAATATTCCTTAAACTTATTTACTTTCAGTTATTGTGTGAAGAAAACTTTAAATAATTGGATTTGCTTTAATAATTCTAATTATCTGTTGATTTATACTTTAAGAAATAGTTTTAAGAAAAAATTAAAAAAATGTATACATTTATGCAATTAGACATTATAACATTTGTAATTATTTATAAATATTATTTATTTAGCTGTTCAGCTGGATTGATGGAGTTGCATTTATTCTCTCTTTTAAACCCCAGAGTGTCTTGCCAAAGTGTTCCATTGGCTTGGATTTAAGGTGGTGGAGCACAGAAATAAAACTGCAGCTGAGATGAAGGATCTCCTCAAGGACATGGGGAAGACAGTATATGGAGATTGCTTTGTATGCTGCATCCTCTCCCATGGCATAAAGGAAGGAGTCTGTGGAACCGATGGTGCTATTATTTCTGTCGATGAAATACGAGAGCCTTTCAATGGCTGTAACTGCCAGAGTCTACTTGGCAAGCCCAAGCTGTTTTTCATACAGGCATGTCGTGGGACAAGAAATCAACAATGTGTGCCTGTCCAAGCAGATGCTCCAGATGATGGAGAGTCAGAGATGGAGGTGGATGGTGATGATTTTGATATCACAATCCCGGCGGACACGGATTTCCTTATTGCCAGGTCAACCACTGATGGTCACCTTTCTTATAGAATGCCAAAAGAGGGCACCTGGTTTATTCAGTCACTTTGTCAAAACCTAGAGCAGCATTGTCCAGCGTAAGTTTGTAACATGCGTTTTTTTTAGCAGCATTTTTATATATTTTTTTGCAGCATCATGATCATTTGAGTATACAAAGTAGAGAAAATTATGAAAGATTACACACACAGAATCTGTATGTACTTTATTTTAAAAGTTTTTATCTTTCCAGAGGTACAGACATCCAGACCATCCTGCTTAGTGTGAATAATGACGTTAGCAGGCAGGGATTGAAGTCCAAACAGATGCCCGTCCATGAAGTTGCCATGAGGAAGAAACTGGTCCTGCTGCCAGTGTGAACCACGGAAAGCTTCAAGTATGACTTGATATGCATTATGGTTTTATAGGATAATTTTTAAGGCAATCTATACTTCTTAATCTATACTGTTCTTAAAGTTTGTTTTTAAGTCAGGAATGGGACTTTTTTTTTTACAAGGGAATCATGAGCCATTTCAGAAAAATTTATTTTTTAAGTTTTATAAGTTACTTTTTGATTTAAAAAAAAATACTGCATTTTGCAGATGTTTTATACATTTATTTGTACTGTTATTGGAATGTTCTTTCTGTATCAAATTTAAATACACTGATCCAGGTATTTTATAATAAAATAATTTTTTTATTTAATGTTTTATTTGTTAGGGACCGATACAATAAACATAGATGAAACTGAAACACCAGTCATCCCGTGCATGTACCATAGTGCTTGTAGCCGAAACTAATTTGCAACACTTTTCCCTAGGAGGGCTTTTATAAATAACAATTATATATATAAAAAAAGAAAAAAGTACACAAATGTATAATATAAATACACTAAACATGACTGCAAATTTGTTGATGTATCAACCAAGATTTCGTGGCTTTTTAAAAATGATTATAATTCACACTAGATTTTAAATAGGCAGGCAAAGAATTCCAAAATTTTACACCTTTCACTGGGAGAATAGTCAAATAGAGCAAATGATGTTTTACAATGTATTACTTTACAGTTTCCACTAGAAGCCTCTCTAGTGGATCTACTGCTTCCCTGCAATCTCTCAAAAAAATTACATAAGGGCATAGGAGCAAGACCATTTAAACATTTAAACACAAACTTTACATAATGAAAAAAAAACAAAGTGAGCAAAGCTCAAAATCTTGTATTTACTTATGATCTGACAATGATGGTATCTTATTTGTTTTCTCTCTAAAAATTTTCAAAGCTCTCTTATAGAGACATTCAACCTGATTAATTATGGATTGATTTGTCTGAGACCAAATAGCAAATCCATATATATCCATATGTGATAATATCATCAAATTAAAAAATAGAAAAGCATGGTCATATGTTAAACAGTTTCTTATTATTCTAAAACTAGTAAGATTTGCCTTAATTGTTTTACGCAACTTTTTAACATACAACTTGTAAAATTTAACTCAGAATCTAAAATCATACCAAGATATTTTTCTTCTGATACTTGTTCTATAATGTCATCTTTGATTCTAATGTTTAATGATTCTGTTACCAGTAATTTTCTTATCGAAAAGCATATGGATTTTGTCTTTTTAGTATTTAAAGTTAAAAAGGAGGCATCGAGCCAAGCTGACACTTTCTCTAAATTTCTTGTTAACTTTTCTTTAATTTCCACACAGTTCCTATCAGATACATAGATAACCGTGTCATCAGCATACATTTAAAGTCTCACATCAGGACACAATTCTGGAAGGTCTTTAATATAAATACTAAAAAGAATCGGACCCAAAATTGTCCCCTGAGGAATTCCTATATCAATATTATGAGAAACTGACTTAACATTATTAATAACAACACTTTGTTCATGATTTTTTAAATACGAATCAAACCATAATAGAGATCGTTTTGATATAATATACTTTGTTATTTTTGACATTAAAATATTGTGATTTACAGTATCAAATGCCTTTTTCAAATCCAGGAATACTGCACCAACTTTAAATCCTTTATCGAGCGACCACTTAATATTTTCTAATAATAAGCAGGTAGCTGTTTTGTAATGGGTGTAAAAGATTATTAGTCTGTTATTATTAGTAAGTGGTGCAAAAAAATTTCTGATACAACCTTCTCCAGCACTTTTGAAAGAACCGGGAGGAGACTAATTGGTCTATAATTAATTTTATCATCTGAATTCCCAGATTTGAAAATAGGCTTTACCAATGTTTTTTTCCAGCTATCAGGGAACTGCCCAGTTCTGATAGAAAGATTAATAAGATGGGTAAGGGGCTTAACTAAAACACTTCCATTTAAAAAAAAAAGGCAGTGTCAAGATTATAAATATCTCTAGAATATGTAGTATTTAGTTCATTAATAATTCTCATAATTACAGAGTGATCTACTTCCTGAATTTCAACTAATTTAACATTATCCTCTATATTCTCAAACTGATTAGCATATTCATCCACAACTAAGTACTGCCTATTAACTTCAACTTTTGAAAAATTAGATGCAAGATCTTTTACTGATTGAATAAAAAAAATCATTAAATATATTTGCAATTCTTTTTGAGTCATGAACAAGTTCCTCTCCAACTTTAAGAATATATTTATCCTGAACTTTACTTTTTGGTTTTATTAAACTGTTAATTTGTTTCCATATTATATTACTATTTCCCTTAGCTTCAGATAATATGTGAATGTAATAGTTAGATTTTAAAGTACGAAATTCCTTAATTACTCGATTTCTTAGTCCTAAGTCTATTTCACGTGTAGTTTTAAGAAAAGTCTTTACGGCATGATCTCTTTGTTTCACTAATTGACGTATCGTTTCGTTTATCCAAGGAAGTTGTATTTTTCTATATGATTTCTTCCGACATTTAATACATTTATTTTTATTTTGTTTTCTAGCAGTTAATACCATATTATGATCAGACAAACCACATACTAAATTATACGTTTTTGTTATACGCTCAGGTTTATTCGTAAATACCAAATCTAATAATGTTTGTGTTTTCCGACTAGTACGAGTGGGCCCACTAATCATCTGTTGATAATCATATTTTGAGGTCAGATCGTTAAGCTTTTTTCTACTATGCTTATTTAACCAATTTATATTAAAATCACAGAAAACAAGTACTTCACAGTTACGTTTAAAACCCTTAAACAGTTATTCTATATTATCATAAAACGTAACCGCACATCCTGAAGGGGGGTTATACAATACTACAATATTAAATTCCACACGTGGAGAAAGAGAAACATTTATACACAAAGATTCCATTAAAACGTCCCTAATGTATATTAATACACCACCACCTCTACCTGTAACTCTGTCCTTTCTATCGTATATCCTGGAATATCAATCATACTAGTTAAAATACTATCATGTAACCATGTTTCATTTAAACATAAGAAATCAAGATTAAATCCTGATGTTTAGAAGAATCGCATGTTAGATGTATTTTACCATTAGCGACATTCTCGATAATCATAATAATTAAATGTAGTAATTTAATGCATTGAGAATGAAATATATTTTGATATTATATTACTAGTCATCTGCAATGCATCACATAAGCAGTGTTGGGAAAAGTTACTTTTAAAAGTAATGCATTACAATATTGGGCCCTATCGTACACCCTGCGCAATGCGGCACAAGGCGCAGCGCAAATGTGTTTGCTACTTTCAGTCCTACGCAGTTCGCATTTTCCTGTCCAGCGCCACGTCGTTTAATTAGCAAATGCATTTGCGCCCATTTGTGCGCCCATGGGTGTGCTGGTCTAAAAAAGAGGGGTGTTTAGGCACATTGTTGGCGCGTTGCTATTTTGAGGAACTGAAAATAGACTGCGACGTTATAGACCAACTCAAACCTGGTCTAAGTCCACAGCGCGCGTTGACTTTGCTTATTACTCACAGGGATGTGCAGCAGCATACATGCCAAATATTAAAAACTAAAGGATTACCGTGTAAAAGAATATTATTGTGTAGGCTACATACGTATAAAAATGTAATGATGGCCAGTCATTGCGTGTATCAGAATTAGGTTACCTATTCGCTCGCGCATGAGCAGCTCCGTTTCCTCTCCAGATACGCGTTCAGTCTTTGCACCTGAGAATTCCGCCGTGTAAATAGCGAATCCGCCATGGCCCGAGCACAACTCACAAGTGAATGGGAGATGAGACTCTGTTTGGTTTATTGCACGTTACACCCAAAAAACACCCATTACTTATTAAAAGAATAGGGACAACCCATTCCGACAATGCGCCCCGGCGCACCGACTGTTTTCCCGTCGTTATATAATAGCAAAAGTGTATTAGGGCAAGCCCTGAGTGCACCTGCGCTGTGCGCTTTAGACTTTGCGTTTAGATCATTTTAGACTGTTTAAATATGCTGAGGATATGGCCCTGGTTGGCCTGCTGGACAAAACTAACCCTAACCCTATGATCTGGCCTACCTGACCCACATTAAGGCTCTTGAAACTTGGTGTTGGTCTAGCCAATTAGAAATCAGTGTTGCCAAGACCAAAGAATTAATTATGTGTGCAAAACGAGATGTGATATGTGAAATTGTGAAAAATTTTAAGTATTTGGGATCAATCCTGGATTCTCAGTTGAATTTTGTTGATAAATCAGAGTACATTTTTAATAGATGCTCTCAGCAACTTTTTCTTCTGAGACAGCTCAGTGGTCTTGGTGTTAGTAGCACATCTTGGAACTTGTGTATAAATCCATCGTCGAAAGTGTTTTAACCTTTCATCTTCATGTCTGGTATGAACATCTAAACTGCAGACTCAAGAACAAACTTTTCAGAATTGTATCCTTAGCAAATAAAATAATTGGCTGGCCCCAGAACAAATTAACACAACTTTATGTAGAAATGACAAAGGCGGCGGCAAGAGTTATTCTTGCAGATAGCTCACCCTTTTTTTAGCCAGGTTGAGCCTCTGAAGTCAGGCAGACGTTATGGAGTTCCCTTAGTCCCTTAGTGTTTAAGAAGTCCTTCATCCCCAATGCATTTAAAATGATTAATTCAGTAAGTGTTTACTTCAATCAGTTTGTAAGGCATGAACTGTATCTTTATCTTAATTTTATGTGATGTTACTGTATGTTGTCATTCTTTGCTGTGCTGGTGAGCCAAAGACAATTTTCCACTCAGGCGGACAATAAAGTTATGCAAATACAAATATGTTACTTTTGCATTACTTTCGTGTTACTTTTTAAATATGAGAAGGGCTTGATTGTTTGTTTTTAATATAAGAAGTTCTATTTATACACTGTGAAAAGTTGACTTAACTTAAAAAAATTGAGGAAACCCGTTGCCTTAAAATTATCAAGTAAAAATAATAAAATAAAATAAAAAAGTTAAGTGAACTTCATAGTTTAAGTAACTTTTTTTTTTAATTAATAAGTACATAATAAAAAAAAAAAAATAAGTTAAGTGAACTTTACCATTCATTTGACTTATTTTTTTAAATTATTATTTACTTAATAATTTTACGGCAACGGGTTTCCTCAATTTTTTTTAGGTTAAGTCAACTTTTATTTTTTACAGTGTAGGGTAGGACAACAGAAAATGTATGTATCAAATGTAGGTTTAACAAAAGAGCTGTTATTTCTACAAACTGTAGTTTGTGACAAGTGCTTGAATTAAGCAAAAAATTGAGGAAACCCATTGCCTTAAAATAATTAAGTACATAATAATAAAAGAAATAAGTGAAGTTAACTTTTCCATTTATTTGACTTTTTTTTA
>SCHK01380773.1:0-11410 GCA_004124795.1 Poropuntius huangchuchieni | reverse complement strand
TCAAACTAAAAGGGGTCTACAGCGTTTTCAAAAGTCGAAAACGCCAGAATAGTGTAAACGACAGGTGTAACCGAAGCAAAAGTTATGCGTTTTAAAAATGTAAACGCAATAGTAAACATAGCCTTAGAACTTGGATCATGTGGAGATTATAAATTAAAACCAAAGNTCAAACTAAAAGGGGTCTACAGCGTTTTCAAAAGTCGAAAATGCCAGAATAGTGTAAACGATAGGTGTAACCGAAGCAAATGTTATGCGTTTTAAAATGAAAACGCACTAGTGTAAACATAGCCTTAGATCTACAGAGGTTAAAGAGAGTTTATATCTTGCCTGATAAAGTACCACTCATGGACTCGGCTGTCATAGCCAGGACGCGGGCAAAGTTCGCATCGTTTATGAACGAGCAGTCAGAGGAGCTGATGATACTCGTTCGAGCGCTCGTCGCATTGCTTTCGGACACCGAACCCCAGCCGTTCCACAACGAACCCTCCCATTCGCTGCAACAAGATGAGGGCGTGCTCCTCAGTGTGGCTCTCCTGAGGCTCATTGCCTGAGACTCGTGCTCGTCATCCATCTCCCGGTCGGCAGGCCCACAGATGTAACCAAATGTGGGTGTGGGAGAGAACGGACGGGGCATTGAAGGAGAACTTTGATGGGACGCACTGTTGGGAGACATCACAATTAGCCCTTGTCTTGATACTCCCTTCACATATATGTTCTCTCAATACTCAGGTGTTGTTTTACCTTTGTCCCTGTGGTTTGGGGCTGATCTCCATGTATTGAGTGTGGCCCCGTGTACTGAGCGTGGTGTCCTGGTAATCGTCGTTGGAGAGACAGAAGGAGGCTGTGGACAGGTGGCTGTAGGTCGGGCTTGGCTGGTCTGAGCTATGGTGGGTTGGACAGCCTGTTGTAACCGTAGTGGGACCCTGGAGCCCAGAGGCAGCACACACAGACTGCTGAGATCCGATGTCAACTGTCAATTTAGTGGATCTGGTAGACCTGAGGGATTAGATATACAGAAAAATGAGTATATTAATAATTTTTTCCTTTGACAGTCAGTAAATAATTCTATAATAAAATGTTCTTTTAGGAAGGTGTTTGTGTCACTAGTGCAATATGACTTTTTTCTTTCTCTTATACCATGATGCCTCCAGCCTCAGTCTGCACTGCCGGAAGAAGCTTCCTGTTTGTGTCCTAAAGCATTTAAAACACTTCCTCCCACTTACAGACCTTCTAATAAATAGTGTGGGCCATTTCCCCTTCAGACTCCCTGTCCATTAGAGTTGAGCTACAAGCTAAATTGGTTTCCAGTCTTTTAGTTTGAGAGCAGAGAGACAGTAGTAGACTTCTCTTTTCTCACGGTATAATGACATGGTATTGTTACAGACACCGTCATTACAGACAGGCAAGGGCACAACCCCTCACAGGTCTGTGAGAAAAGGACACAAATTTTGAGCTCTGTGGGAGTAGTCATTTACACCACTCACATCCTGCTATGACAGAATGGTGAAACACTGAAGTTTATCACTGTTTAAGAAGCCACAGTGAGAAGAAAGACTTCTAGTATGTTCCTGTGCACTGAGATGGAATTGAACTCTCTGATAAATGGGAAGCTAAATCTTCAAAGCATTCTGCTGTTGCCCGTAGGAAAGAAATCACAAATGAGATCACTTTCATATCTTTAATTGTTTCTCCTAGATAGCTATGAGACGAAATGGATAGAAAATAGATGAATTTAGAAGTTTCTGCTTAGAGAAAGACCCCAGTGATCTCGTGTCTCCTTTATAGATTCAGATGTCAAATACAGTGCTGATTTCCCTAGACTCCTGCAAAAGTCTTACAACAAAGCCTTTCCAGACCAAATTATTTTGTTTCCTACATTCTTTTTATAGCTCAAACTCTTTTAGCATGTCATTGATTGTCTCATTTGTGCTTCTTTTTATTACACCTATTTTAGGGGAAACATGGCACAAAGTTGATATCTGTAAGCCACATAATAGCACCACTTTACAGTTCAATTACCTTACCTGAACTGAACAGTGATTTAAAAAATTTGAAATGTTAAAATGTATTTATGTATTTAGAAAGTAACATTTAAATGGTAGTTCACCCAAAAAAGAAAATTCTGTCATCATTTACTCATTATCATGTCATTCCAAACCTGTATAGCTTCTTCACAATAGTTTCTTTTGTGTACTGTAGAAGAAATAATGTTGGAATACTGGAGCCCACTGACCTTCGTAGGCAAAAAATAACCAAAAAAATCCCAGAGACATTTCTCCAAATATCTTCTGCTGTGTTCCACAGAAGAAAGCAAGTAATTGAGGTTTGGATGACATTGTCGTAGGTAAAAGATAACGTCATTTTCATTCTGGGTGAACTATTCCTTTAGTTTTTAATAATAAATGCTGAAAAAAATATTGTTTTTTGCTACTTCAAGATATCTAATGCATTACCTAAACTTAACTAACCAACTCATTTATAGCCAAGTTTTACTAACATGTTCTACTTGGCTATAAATGAGCAATAAAATCTCTGCACATTTAAATTTTGCTTTGTGTGTAGGTGTGATTCTCACTCGTCCTCTGAGCTGAGGCTGTGGTTGTCCTCCATGGGAAGAGGCGGAGGGCTGGGTAACATGTCCACCAGCTGCAGAGAGGCAGAGTAGTGCAGGATACGTGGAGAACTCAGCGGCTTCACAGGCTCTGAAACACCACCTGAGGGAATGTAGACCAGCTTAGAAGAGTTCTAATAAACAGACAGCGTAATGAGAATAGCATTTTAAACACGAGACACACTAATGTTCAAACCTGCAGGGTGCTGACTGAATCTTTGCTGATGGTTACTCGGTGCACTGCACACTGCCAGTGCTTGTTGACTCACGGGCATTAACGGGGCACTTTTAACTGCATGCAACTCTGGAAGTAGATAACAACATGTGTTACTGCTGGACGAAATGAATGTGAATGACTCGCTGAACAAATGAATGTCTCACCACGCTTGTAATTTTTCTCCCACGATTCCTTCAGAACTCCCATATTGGGCTGGGCAGGGAGGGCACGTTTCCATGGCAACGCCTGCACTTCCCTCACGACGGCAGTTTTGACGATGGGTTCGGTGATCCGAACGGTCTCGGAGTTATGCAGCTGAGATTTGCCATGAGGCATTCTGGGACAGCGACCTGGACTATTAAACGTCTTCAGTCCGTTGCCGGTTAGATCCACGTAAAAGGTGCCATAAACGCCACAATTGTCTGGTACAATCGGGACGGCTGACCGCAGGGGGTTGGGGTCCTTTTTAGCCGTAATGGGCAGAGCTGTCAGTAGGGAGGTAAAAAACAGACTGATTTACATAATGTGCCAAGATGTCAACGGTAATTAGAGTTGATGAGGACTCTGCAGAGTCGTAACTTCAGGGGTGACAGGCGTATTTTGAAGGTTCTTTTAAGGACGTATCTGTCATCCACAGAGATGACGAGTGGACAAAAGAGAAGTAGATGAGGGCTGAAACTCGAGGGGAGGTTATTACTATGTATTTTAACTAAAATTATGACTCACTGGTCCTCCGGAAGCCGGAGTTCTCTTGACTCGGGGTCCAATGGCCCTGCTTGGGCTCACTACTAGAATCTGGTCTCCAGCCTCCAGATATCCACGGAGAGTCTGGTGCCGCCATTCTAGGAAGAGAATGAAAGGATGGTGACTTAGTTAAGTCATGGAAGCTTATTTCATAAGTATAGTATTACATAAGAAAAAAATCATGCTTTGTGATAATCATGCTTTATGAGATAAACAGTTCAAATTTTGAGGTAAATGAAGAGATAAAGTATATTGACAAATAAGATATTAAGCTTTTTTCTCAAATGCAATACAGAGATGAGCTTCTACATAAATCATCACTGTACTATGCTTCCATATTTCTATTTTTAAATCAAACATCTTATTTTTACCTGTGTTTGATGATGAGATCTTCACTTTCCAGTCTATATAAGCCTATAAATGAAAGAGACAAGTATAATTGTATGACTGTGTATAGAAAAAAAGAAGTAAATTGAGACTTTATTATAGATTACCTGAGTGTTTGCCTCCCAGGTTGGTGGGTCTGACATGTCTCCTGTACAAAAAGATGGCAGTAATCATCAAAACACACCACAGGAGGGTGCCAACGCTGCCAATGAATACCGGCTCTTTAATCACAGCAAGGAAATGAGACATACTGAGTATGCCTGTCTGATACGGTGTTGCCTCCTGCCTCGACTCTGGGAAAAAAAGAGCAACAGGTAACAAATTGAGCAGATTACGCTTTAAAATGATTGTTTTATACCTTAGTGTTTTCTTTGCTTACCTATGAGCAGTTTGTATGGGTCACTTTGGACCCCCACTCCTGCCCCATTAACAGCAGCCACTGTGACCCAAAACAGCTTTCCAGGCTGTAGTGTGCTGACCTCAATACTGTGTGTTCCACTGTCCACCGTCCAGTTAAAAGACTTCTGTTCCTCTGACTCCACACACCACACCTGTCAGAAACAACAGCATGGTAAAATCAAGCAGGCTGCTACATATACTATACCTTACACTGTTCACCCATCCCTTACACCTTAGCCCACTCTTAAACCTACCCATACCACCAAACCTGTCCCTAACCTTACCCGTATCCCACCTCAATAGCAGCAAAAGTGTTTTGCAATACAATATGACCACAATAAGTACATTGTACTTATTTTTTGATGTTAGTACATAGTAGTTAAGGCCACTTGATATAAAGTGTGACCAAACACAGTGACTCCAATTACTCTCTGAAGTGTTGTAGCAGCCAGTCTATCTGAAACGGTTGATTTTGGCAGGGTCATGTCATTTTTATGTGATCAGAGAGTCTGAGGCTGAAAATACTTAAACTGCTTCCAATCTTCCTTTGATTAAACATGAATTTTAATTAAATTAAATGTTTGGAACTAGAAAAAAATCTCTTGTCTCTTACGAGTTTCTCCATATCTACTGGAGAGAAAGCCTCTCAGGGCATTATTAGCATTGTTTCACAATGACTGTTTTTACGCTGGTAATACCTGATATCCCTGAATGATTCCATTGTGAGCGTCATGAGGTGGAGGCTCCCAGCTGAGGTGCACAGTGTCGTTACGGTCAGTGGGCATTGTTATGGACACATCCTGAGGTGGTGCGCTGGGGACTGAGAACAAGGCACGTGGTTACAGTTAGCACATGATGACAGCTTGGTTTTAGTAGTCCAATTGTTTAGGGTTAGAACATTTTTTTTAATGTTTCTGTAAGAAGTCTCATGCTCACGAGGGGTGCATTTATTTGATCAAAGATACCATAAAACATTAATATTGTGAAATATTGTTACAATTTAAAATAACAATTTCTATTTTAATATATATATACTAGATTGTCACCTATCTCTGGCACTCGTAAGTGTCTGGTGTTGCTCTCCCTGCCATACAGGCTGCTGCCGTAGGGTCGGACTTTGAACTCATACTTGTAGCCTCTTTTCAGAGGTCCCACATGTGTGTGAAGGCCAGGCTGAGGAACCCTTTGAGCTGTCCAGTCTGAACTGGCCGGCAAAAGAGAGCGATACAGCACCTCAAAGCCTTCAAGATAATGAGGCTGTGATATAGACGACTGCAACTACAAACAGAAAGACAGCAGAAGAGAAAACATTTGTGACATCATGCTGCCTTAAAATGAAAATACAATTATTTAAAGTGTGGTGCATGAACTGCATTACCCTCCACATGACTTGAGACATGTTGGAGGCGGTACTCATAACTGTGACGTTCTCCAGGCTCACACGTAAGGCAGACAGCTCCTTGTGTAGGTCTCTCAGTCTGGTGCTTCCTACATCTGTAATTATTGATGTTATTAGCCAAACATCACTTATCTCAACAAATGGCATGCCGGGAAGAGGTTTAAAGGGATAGTTCACTCAAAAATGTAAATTCTGTCAATAATTACTCACCCTCATGTCGTTCCAAACTTGTAAGACCTTCATTCATCTTCGGAACACAAATTAAGATATTTTTGATACATTCCGAGAGCTCTCTGACTCCCATTGACAGCAAGGATCCTTACACGATCAAGGCGCAGAAACGTGGCAAAAAGATCGTTAAAATAATCCATGTGACATCAGTGGTTCAACCGTAATTTTATGAAGCTATAATGACTTTATTCAACGATTCGTCTCCTTCACATCACAGTATAGTGCTATTTTGAAGAGTATCACATACCTACATACATAACATATGCAATGTATGTACACGGATTTGTTATGTACGTTCAAATCAAAGCTAAACAGCATATCCGCGTATGGTGCTGCTGACACAATTGCTTACGTTGTTTACATTATTATGTTGGTTACATTTACAAAATGGCACTATAAGGTGACACGGAGGAGACGAATTGTTGAATATAGTTGTTTTTTTTCCTGCACAAAAAGTATTCTTGTAGCTTCATAAAATTATGATTGAACAACTGATGACACATGGATTATTTTAACGATCTCCTAGCTATGTTTCTGAGCCTTGATCGTGTTAGGACTCTTGCTGTCCATGGGAAGGTCAGAGAGCTCTTGGAATGCATTAAAAATATCTTTGTGTTCCGAAGATGAACGAAGGTCTTACAGGTTTGGTAACAACATGAGGGTGAGTAATTAATGACAAAATTTTCATTTTTGGGTGAACTATCCCTTTAAGTGCTGTTACTTGACTGATTACATGCATTCTTACCCTCTACAAGAAGCTGTGCGCTGGCCACAGACACCCCAAGCTTATTTTCCGCAGTGCAGGTGTACCTGCCCATGTCCTGAGCTGTCACATAGTGGATTTGTAGACTGTGGTCAGGGTTGATTAAATATCTGGCAAATGCGATTGTAATATAAGATTAGGATTGTGAATTGTAAGGAATTTCAAAATCCTTATGCATCTGGGGTTTTTAACTGGGTGTCTGCAGACCCCTGGAGGTTCTTTCAGGGACTGCAGGGGGACTATATTACTATATACTGATTCTATATTATTAAAACATGATCTGACCTGCCATTGGGTAGAGGTCCTTTTTCTCGGCTCCACTCTACAGAAGGCATGGGGTCTCCATCTGCCTCACAGAAAAACAGTGCAGCTGCTCCAAGCTGCACTGAAACATCCTCTGGTTTACGCAGTAACACTGGCTTAGCTGAGGAAGAAGGTCAGATGTATGAGTCTCCATGATTTAATATGTTATTAATACTCTAACAGAGCAAAAATAGAGTCTCACCTAATACAGACAGTCGAGCCGCTCGGCTCTCTCTCACTCCAACTGTGTTCGAGGCTATACAGCTGTAAACTCCAGAGTCATTCTTCTGGGCTGGTGCAATGATCAGTTTACCATTCAGTTCCTATAAATGCAGATATGCAGAAATATACTGTCATCCAGGCACACAAAACACTGTTCAGGGTCCTAAGGCACAGGTCTGTGATACACTTTCTGTGTCACACTGCCCTCTACAGACATACACAGGGAAGAGTTCTCAAGAAAAAACCCTTAGCTGACAAATCAAACCCACTAAATAAGAAAACAATGTCAAGTTAGAGTATGTTTTGCACTCACGGTGTAATGTTCATTACTGCTGTTGATTAGGATCCCGTCTTTCCTCCAGGTTACATTGGGCTCAGGATGTCCAACAGGTGGGGTGCAGTTCATCACAGCCACCTCACCAACCGCCACCTCCACGTCACTGGGCTGCACACGGAATTCTTCTCGCAGAGCTGAAAATCACACATGCGGTCAGAATCAATATATATGTAGTTACTACTGTTCAAAGGTTTGTGGTCAGTAAGAATTTTTTAAAGAACTTAATACTTTTATTCAGCAAGGGTACAGTAAATAGATCAAAAGTGACAGTAGAGACATTTATATACACAAAATTAAGCAGCACATCAGTTTTCATCATTGATGATAATAAGGAACATTCTTGAGCACCAAATCAGCATATTAGAATGATTTGACACTTAAGACTGGAGTAATGACTGCTGAAAATTCAGCTTTGCCATCACAGGAATAAAATACATTTTAAAGTATTTTAAAAAAGAAAACAGTTATTTTGAATTGTAAAACTATTTCACCGTTGCACTGTTTGTACTGTATTTTTTTTTATTATCAAATGTCTTCAAAGCCATTGAATAAAACCATACCAAACCCTATTTTGAAGGTAGTTTAAATGCTAATGGTCAGTCGCTGATCAAAAATGTAATATGAATGCTAACAATCAATTGCTACATTTCATATAACAAATGTCTAATTTTTTTCTCATAAACAACCTTTTGCTTTAGTAATCAAGGCCTATTGTCAACTCTCTTCATGTAGCTTGTTCGTGTCTCAAATGATCTAGCATTGAATAGATGTAAACAAAACGCAAATTCATTGTGCGCAACAATTGATTTAATGTCTCAATCTGGTCCTGCTCCAATCCAGTGGAATGCAGAGTAAACGAGCCAGCTGAGGAATCTGTTTGGGCTACAAACACAGCATGCTGTCAGAGCTCAATTAGTGCTCTGTTTGTTTCGGGCAGGAAGGTAAACTTTGACATCTGATCTCTAGTAATCTCATGAACCATCTTAATAAGCTTCCTCACCCTCTTGTTCCTTCAGTAGGTCTTGATGGGTCACTCATTGTTATCAAGGTCTGTCAGCCTCAAACAGGTGAGTTTACATGGGAACTGACCATTAAAATTGTTTTGGACCCTATTGACTTTCATTGTATGGACAATGTTGTTCAAAATGTTCTTTTATGATCCACAGAAGAAAGGTTCTGAACAACATTAGGGTAAATATTAACAGCATTTTCATTTTCAGGTGAACTTTCCCTTAAATATTAGCAAGCATTACACTTTGGCATGATTCAAACCTGCTATATGAAGAGAAGCATTTCTGCTAGTTGCGACCCCAGCACTGTTGCGAGCCACACAGGCGTACACCGCTTCATGGGACTGACTCTTTCGGCCAGAGACGACGCTGAAGAAGAACAAACTTCCTTCTGGCAAAACGATAGGCTGTGACTGCGCATCCATCTTGTCCGTGTCAAGAGGTTGGCCATTTCTGAGCCACTGAATGGTGGGCTCAGGGTTGCCCTCTGCCCTGCAGGACAGTGTGGCTGGATTGCCCACCTGGACCACCACATCTGAGGGATGGTGGACGATACGGGGCAGGCCGCTATCTGAAACAGGCCTGGAACCTGGAGAACCGAAAAGGAAGAATGAGACAACAGTGACTTCCACTAAACAAATACACTTTCAAATTCCAATCCGGAGAGGTCATTGAATTCTTTTGTTTAGGATGGCTAGATGACCCCGTGATGAGTAGAAGAAACGTATTTCCTGTACGGAAAGGAAACGGAGTCAGAGCAGGAGGCTGTTTTTCCCACTATGAGAGGAACAAAGACCCAGCACTCACAAACAAAGTCATAGACCAACAGGACATCCGTCACCTGTGCACCAAGTGCAGGAATGGCCCTCTGCTATTATTGGCCCACTTACAATGTCCTACAATGTCTCTTTGTACTCTCACGCCAAAACATGCCAATCACATGAGCATGAGAGGGTGTCCTTGAAACAAAAAAAGCATTTGGTTTGGTCTTACAACAACTCCTTGTTGTCTGTCGGATTTGGGGGCCCTTTAATTAATAACATAAATAGTGTTGTTAAACATAAACTGAAATAAACTATGGCTTCTCCTCATGCACGAAAAGAGATGGCAATTCAGGGTGAAGTGCACAATAGAGAATCTGAGCGCTACATTCTTGGCAAAAATGTGTTCTACTATTAAAAGTTTCTATTGTCCCTGATGGGGCAGTTTCCTGAAAGAGAGGAAATCAAGAGTCTCACAGTCCTGCTAAGTCATTTTCACTAGAGGAATTTAGGGGAAATGCTGGAAGTTTGCAAAAAGCAATGCGAAACTTTCCACAGTATATTGTGAGATTCTACATGGGGTTTTGAGAGACTTGTTGTTTTAACGAAATAATAAAAATAACATGAGTTTTGCGCATAAAAATGGACTCTGCATTACATTATAAACAGGCCTATGTGAGAGCTTCTAGAAACAGCTGGAAAGCGAGCATGGAAATAAACGTATTAAAATTGTGTTTAAACGTACCTTATATTTTTAACATATGTAACAAAATTAAGAATTATAGAATTAAATTTGAACTTTCAGATGACGGGGATCAGGTAAAGTAACAGTTTGTACTGTTTGCGTAATCAACATTTTACATCCATTTANAAACAGCTGGAAAGCGAGCATGGAAATAAACGTATTAAAATAGTGTTTAAACGTACCTTGTATTTTTAACATAGGCCTATGTAACAAAATGTAATGTAATGTACTTAAGAGAACATTAACATATATCGTCAAAATATTAAAATAAATTTGTGATCATTTAGATCACAAAACAACTTAAATATGCACTTTTATTATCATAATGGCAATAATATCAAAATAATTGAATCCAATTCCTAATTTAGTTATTGTTCCAAAACCAGTAGCCTAAATAAAACTAATCGTTTCTAGATATTAATTACTGTACATTTAAAACAAAACTGCCGTATTTGTCGCAAAAAGCAAGCAGACAAAAATATCATTTATCTCTAGAAATAACCTTTAGAAAAATAATTTTATGGATTAAAACAACTTTTTTTTGTTAGAAAAAACGTAGTCTGTCCGAATTACAGGATTTCTTCACCTCTTACTTGAGGACAGTTACACACTGGAACAAAACAGTTAGTTAGGCTTTACTGTGTGCTTACCTTCAATATTATAAATAATCCCAAAAACCCAACAGAGTTTGATAAAGTTTCTCGTCATTTTACGTGTCACGTCGAATTCAATCTACGAAGATAAACAAACGCATCGCTGTTGTCAAGACTAAGTGACTGCGTTACAAATCCGCGTCGAAAATCAATAGTTTCACAGGTTATATAACGGAATGGCATTTCAGTGGAGATCTACAGGTTTCAGAGTCATGTTTCTGTCGTTTCAGTCAGTATGAGTGTTGAACAGAGCGCCATCCGGGTCGACACCCGCCCTGGTGACTGACTGGAGCTGCAGCAGCAGGAGCTGATGACTGATGACATGATGATGACTGGAGTGGATTTACACCTCCGATGACTGACGAGCCAGCGCTAAACTAATTACTCCAACAATTGGTGAGGTAAACTACATATGTGTGACCTAAAGTTTCCTGAAGCCGTGCTTTTGCCCTTTGTTTATGTTTTGGTTTGATTCAAGACGACATAGTTTAAACAATGGGGCATACTTTGGGTGTTTGTTACACTTACACATATACTGTAGGGGAGTGAGAGGAGTTTTTTCATCTTTAGCCTACTACATCCACTTTTTTCAACTTCTAAACAACTTTTATGGTCACTTCAGGACGAT
>SCHK01380753.1:3531-24297 GCA_004124795.1 Poropuntius huangchuchieni | reverse complement strand
TTATTTATGAAAGTTGTGTAAATGCTTTCAATAATGTTTCCAATAAACGTTTGAAAGATACAAAAAGATTAAACTTTTTTTTTTACAGCCTTGCTACTTGTGGTTTGAATTTGATTGTCAAAAGATTTATCCTTTTCATCATCTTGGAAATACTTACTTGGCATTGACCCAAGGAACAAATATACAGCATGTAATCAGAAAATGAATGATTCAAGATTACAAAACATCATCCTCAAACATAACGGCAGTACCTGCAGTCTGAGAGATCAATAAGGAGCAGGTGGGAGAATGTGCTGTAGCAAATATCAAGGACATTCTTCATGACCGGATGTAATATGTGTAGATTCTTCTGCATCTCTTTTCGACTCTGCACAAAGCTGTCATGCCATGGACAGGAGAAGTCTAGAATTCTGGTGAAGCAAAACCAAGATACCACTTTACAATCTGGCCCTATTAAGATTATTAAGTTAAATATTGCTTTAATATTTACATTTTTATGTATTATTATTTATTTAGAATCTGCACACTTACTCAGCAGATCCGTTGGTCTCTTGAGAAATTGTGTCAGTTGACTGTGGATCTTTTAGTACAGTGCTTACTAGAAAAAACATTAATAACAACCTAATGAAAACCCAAAGGTTTGATCAAGTTGCTTTATAAATAAAAACTTTAAAACACACACACTCACCCACACACAAAAACAGATCTAGAATTTATATTATTTTCTGTGAATATATACTGGAGCATCAACTGGACTCACCTCTGTGCTTGGTCATGACTCTGAGGTAGGTCTCACTGACCTCTTTGCATATGTCTTCAAGCAACTCTTGCCTGCCGGGCCCCTGGCGGAGCCGATTGGGCACACGGGCCAACATATCATCCAGCCACTGCGGCTGAAAGGGCGCAACAGGGCTTTGCTCAACACACTCTTTCAGGAACAAGTAGTTCATCTAGAAGAATGTGGAGAGAAAAGTATAAAACACAATGATATGAAAAGACCCACCAGATAAAAATCACAATAATGAGACTTATTATGAGGTAAAAAATAGCATACATATTGTTTCCTCTCTTCACTGATCATCTGGAAAACAAAAATAAACGATATTATTAACAAATACAATACATCTATGATTTTTTTTTAATCGTATGGTGTATGAGATGTGCGATCAAGTGAAGAGTTCATACCATTGAGGGAAGCTCTGGTTCAGGAGATGGAGGAAGTGCTGGTCCTGCTTCATTGGCCCGCATGTAAGCTTGCATTGCCCTGTCAACTCTAACACAATAGCAGATATCACATTACAACATTACTGTACTACAATACATGACATATGTGTGTAGCTGGCATGTCACTTCATGTATAAACAGCAACAGGATCCTGATATGTTTTATCGAAAACTAAACATTTTTACTAATTTTTGGATAAATATTACGTCATTTTTAAGAACATGCATTAATTAAGTCACCACTTCTTTGAATGTATTTAAAACTTTAGAAATTTGTTTATGTGAACTGCAACAAAAGGGTAAAAGGTGATTACAAAAGAAAAACACTTAAAAAGTAATTGTACAGAAGTTTCTCATGCTCACCAAGGCTGCATTTATTACATATAAACACAGTAAAAAAAAAATAATAATATTGTGAAAAAACACAATTTTNCAAGGCTGCATTTATTACATATAAACACAGTAAAAAAAAAAAAAAAATATTGTGAAAAAACACAATTTAGAATGTTTTCTATTTTATTGTATTTTAAAATGTAATATATTTCTGTCATGGCAAAGCTGAAATCCGCAGCTATTACTTTCCTGTGAATTTTGTTCACTTTATGCATCTTTGCTGAACAAAACTATTTTATTTATCATAAGTACTATGTATTTTATTTTGTTTAAGCTACTCTTAAACAAATTTAATTTGATTCTGTATAAATGCGTAGGCTTCATCTTGAATAAAAAGCCTAGGGTAATTTTCAACAGCCTATTAACAAAGTCAATAAAAACACTAAATACAACAGCAAAGCTCGTACATCATTTTCTGGAGCTGTTGCTGCTGTTGTTTGCTCCTCCTGTGCCGCAGGAGTTTTCTCCTCACGGCTAGTCTGTTCTCTGGAAGGCCTGACGCTCCCTCCTGGACAGGTGGGCTTGGGATAGGAGGCAGGACATTGTGCCTCCTCGAACCACCCGCCTGGGACTTCAATGCACTTGCCGAGGTCGGCATTTCAACGACTAAAAAAAAAAATAAGACGTGTTCCGGTTAGCATATATTACTGTGTTTAAGAATTCTGGCGCATCATTCGCTAGAAGTGCAACAAACTCCAAAACAAAGTAACTACTGTATTGAATCCTAAATTAAATATAATTGCAAAGAATTATGGAAACCTAAATTACAAATAATTATATAAAGTGAGTGATTAGGCAGTTTTACCGTTTAAAGTAGCTTTGACGCGTCATTCGTACTCCTAACGGTATTTTTGCTCGAAGTTTGTTGCATTTGTGGAATTTCCGTCAACACATTGGTTGCCATGGATGCACAATCGGAAGTGCTTTGCTCTCTATCAGAGAACGCAAGGAGCGCATTTTAAGAGCAGTTGAGAAACAACGGGTCTGATTTTAGGACTGTCAGTGAGATGTCTCTTAAAGGGATACTTCATTCCTAAATAAATAAATAAATAATATAAAGAAAAAATAAGAAAAAAATAAGAAAAAAATAAGTAATGATTAACTCCAAACGTGGTTGATTTTCTTTATTCTGTGTATTGCAAACGTGTAGGTTTGTCAGTTCAGAGCACCGACGACAGACTAATTTATCATTTAGTTTTGTTTTGTTTTTTTTATATGGAAAAATACGCAATAAAAGTAATGTTACTGTGAACTGTGAGTGAGGCTGTCAGTTTCCAAAATTCTGACCAACTTCTTTTGTGTTTAACAGAAGAAAAAAGGTCAAGCGACCTTGGAACAAGTCATGAGGGTGAGTAACGTTAACGTTACATTTTGAAATATATTTTTGAGAGGATGTCAACAAAGGTTTAAGACGTTTGAATAGCGATAAATCCAAGCTATTTCTTCTTTAAATAACTCCAAAGCCCTTAATATTTTGTGTATATATTTTTTATCTGATTTATTTTAAATATATATTTATTTTTATAATCAGTGCTTCTCATTTCTTGTTAAATGTAGCCTACTACAGTATAATAAACTTTTATAAAATATATTTTTATTAGAGTTTCTATTTGCTACTTGTAATATTTTTTAAATATATTTTTTAACCTATTTTTTGAAAATTTTGTTTGAGGGGGACACCTAAAAAAACACCTACATTTTAATCAAAAAAAAAAAAATTGGTTCATTTATTTCCATGGCCAAAACGTAAGATAAAATCCTGATAGCTTATAATGTAAATCCCCAAGATCTTCATAAAAGTAAAGCAGACTACTTAAAATGCATATAAATATCAGTTGTGACTCTATAAAGTATCCTTCAATAATATGTCTTACTGAGATGATATTTAAATGCTTAGTTTTAATTTTAAAGCTCTGTAGTTTTAAATGTGGGGGAGAAATGTATATGCTTCACTTTGTTACACCTTAACAATATAATAGCATACTTATTTGCATGTTCTAATGTGGACATCCATAATTAGCAAGAATAAAACCTGATGCTGAACAAAGTATGCATTCACCACGACCAAACTCGTGAAATGTTAAACAAATGCCAATGTGTTGATTTTATAAACACTACACACCACAAGAGGGCAACATTTTCCCAACATCATTACAACAGGGCGTTCACAATCCAATGCACATGGTGTGATTAATGTAGTACTGCTAGATGCCCTGTAGTTTAATTACCTTCAGAGAGATCCTACTTTGTCTGTCTGGGTGTGAACAGTCTGGGTATGATTCATTTGCAGCCACAGTGGTCCAGTAAACATCCTTCACCTGAAAATGACTCCTCATGTAAGCAAACAAAGCATAACAAAGCCTGTCTGAGAGGACAAGACTGTCTGAATGGTTCCAAATCAGAGGTGTCAGTTTGCAAAAACATTTATACAAACTACATTCAGGCCTCAACATAGTTATGTACGGCCCCTCAAATGTTAGTAGTTTATTATTTGTAGTTTATAATTTTAATAAAATACAATCTGCATTTTTTTTTTTTGCAATATTGGTCTANAGTTTATAATTTTAATAAAATACAATCTGCATTTTTTTTTTGCAATATTGGTCTGTTTGATAAAGGAAGCTATTATTTCATGATTTTACTTCTACCATTATGAGTGGAAGCAGCACCACAAAATGTGAACATTCGTCTACATTGCATTTCACTGCCTTAAGGCCACTGCAAAGGCGACATTAAAATAGGTCTGTCTTACCCAATGAAGATGACTGACAGTTGTCACTCTGCTCATCAATCACACGGTAAGCACATTCAAGACAAGGGGCAAATGACCCACTTGGCTCACTAAAACTATACTCTGCTGGTATTTAGACAATATAAATTTAGATAACACAATGTTGCCCATAAACATAGAAGTTTTCCTATAGTTGTATAGGTTGTAAAATGAGGTACAGGCTGTTTTTGAACCGCAATATGGACAAAACATATCTTCTTTTGTGTTTCACAGAGAAAAATAAAACCATACAGGTTTGGAATGACATGGAGGGTGAGTAAAAATAATAATTTTTGGGCGTATTATACCTTTAAAATTGATATGCAATGCGTCAGTGTTATTTTAGTATTGTTGAAATACTATTATAGTTTTTGATATTATTACATTTTCATTTTAATAATAATTATAGTTTTTGTAATTTAGTTTTGTTTTTTTAATTCTTATTATTTTTTTAATGTCTAGCTATATAGTTTTCATTTTTAGCATTAGTTTTAGTTCTATTTATTTTAGTTAAGTTGATTTTTAATATTCTATGTTTATTTTATTTAAAATAATGAAAATTTAATGGTTTTAGTTAATAATAACCCTGCTGTGCACGATGGAGACTGAAAGGTTTAGAAGGTTTTTAGTGTTTGATTCATTTTGGTTATCAAAGCTCTCAGTGTAAATCTAGGTCAGTTGTCACAGCCTTTAATTGTGCTTTAACACAAATTCACACTCTCCACTAATTTCTAGCCATGCCAGATATGCAGTGCTTATGAAACTAGGCTCCTGGGACGGGAGTTGAAAAGCATAAACCCTTTGCTTGAGGTCAGCCGGCAGCTACTGTATGTTTGTATGAGAGAGAGGGTGCAGAAGAGAGAGAAAAACGATAAGGGAGGGGTAGAGGAGCGTGTGTGAGGGTGTGGGGAGAGAGAAAGGCTGCAAGAATGAAGGCTGTGAGGCGAATGACGCACGATTATCTCCCCCCTGCCTGCTGATTGGCTGCGTGGGCCGCCCGTCAGAGAGTCCAGGTTTAGGGATGTGCGTTCAGAGCAGATTATGAAGCAGACCTCATCTCTGGCAGTCTCGTCAGATTGTCTCAATGGCTAAACACAAGCTTTTCCTGTTTTTTTCCCTGTTACTGTGTGTGTTTATCTCTCTGTCTTTGCCCTTCGATCAAGTGCCTGCGATCCTGGACAGGAGGTAAGAGCTGCGCTTTCAGCTCTAGCGTGGGGAGGGGGAATGGGGCAGTGATGCTGTGCAGCTGATGCACTGTCTTAGTCTTTTACAGTGGGCAAGAGACACCAAGAAAATGCGCTTTGTTAGGAAAATGTTGAAAGAGCATTTGTGGAACTCAGGAATTAATTTGACGTGTGTGGGCTCTAGATTCAGAGCATGTTGTGATTCTGCTGCAGTTTTTCTTCGCTGTAACTACAAGACATGCAAACATGGCTATGACAATGGGACAGCAGGCAGACCCCATCCAGTGTCTGTAGGAGTCAGTTTACAGATGCTACTCCAAGAAACAGAAGAAAGAAGTGAGATCGTGATGGCTGTGGCTATATGAGCATCTCTGAGTAAATTAAATAATCAGTTGTTTTCTTTTACAGTTGCTGAATTCCTTTTTCTTTTTGTGATCAAATGTAGTTGCTGAATTCCTTTACTCATATCAGAGCTAATATTTAGTTGAATTTAGATTTATTTACAAAATCAACATCTGATATCACTGTATGAGAACAAGCAGGAATAATAAAAATCAGCCAGTAATATATATATATGATACTAGAATAGAGTTATTACATTTATAAATGTTTAAATTTTGCAAAGTTTCCCAAAAAATACAAATGTGAAATTTCAAAAGCTATTTTTTGTGCTATTAGTCTATTAGCTACATTCTGTAAATTTTAAATAAGGTTTGAAAAATGTCTACTCTATGGTAAGTTATGGATAAACATCAGCACACTTATTTAAAAATATTAATTAAAATTAATTATTTAAAAATATTACTTGATTTATTATTAAAATATTTCAAATTATTATCTTAAAATAATATATTAATGATATATTATTAACTTATTTATTTATTTTTATTTTTTTAAGTTGAGTTTAGTTTGATCAAAGAAACAAAGCTATATTTAGAAGTAAGTGGTTATTTTTCTGTTAACTGTTACTTGCTAGAATTTCTCAGTTATCCATGCCTTTATATGTGAATATATTATATGATAGAGATCAAGATGTCTTCCTTTAGTTCTGTATAAACTGCAGCTATTGTAAACAACCTACCAACTTGCCCATCTCTCCCTAGATAGATCTAAAGCTTAGGATTTATAAGGATAAGAACAGCATTGCAGGCTGTTGAAACATTGGGGATCTTGTTAGTCCAGAAATGTGTTTTAGGAGTAAAAAGTGTTGAGTGGTTTACAACCCTCCTCAAGTTTCTCAGGGTCAATGTATACGGCAGACCAAAACAGACACAAATGGCAACCAGCGGAATTAAACCAAAGGCTATAATCTTATTACCACCAAACAGACAAATCTATTTTAAAACGTTGTGTTTGTAGAGTACTGTGCTAGTGTACTGTGCTAATCTGTATGCTAAACCTATAATCTATATATGCAAAAGATGATATTGAGCTCTGACAGCGGCAGTGAGGTGAAGACATAGTGTGAGCGCTGCTTTTCATTACATAAATGCTCAATTCAGCACTTAGGCTACTGTGTCCAGCCATAACCAATGACAGCAGCGCAGTCCTCAGCTGCTGACCTCGGTAAACTGGCATTAGAACAAAGGCGAGAGTCACTCCTCGTGCACACACACTCCTCAGCAGGGCTCTGAAGACCACATTTGCTGTGCTTACATTGTTTCTAGTTTAGAATTTTTAGTAGAACTACCCGGAAAGAAGAAGAAATTGTAGTTCTTCTACAAGAAACAAATGTAGTTCTAAAGCTCTTGATATGTCATTTTTATGTCATTTGGGTGCTTACATTGTTTTTGGTCATAGTTTTTGAGCAGAACTATGCAGAAAGAAGAAACTAAAATAGTACAAATGTAGTTCTAGATCTACTAATGTATATGATTTTTATATGTCATTTCCATTTTTTTTTTATTTTTTTTTTAGCAAAACTAGCCAGAGAGAAGAACAGCTGTACAAATGTAGTTCTAAAGCTCTTCATATCTAATTTTTTTATTTTTTATTTTTGCATGTCGTATTGTCACCTTGATTGGATTATAGCAGATTTATGACTCAATATGCTACGTCGTTGTTGATTCAGTGCTCATATTGCGCTTAGGACCTGAAAGAACTTAAATGCTCCATGTGGTAATCTGTTTATTTTCCCCACAAGTCTGATGTTTTGGTGTTTTTTAATCTCTTACATGATCACAAAGCTCTAAGCATTAATTCCAGTGTAGTAGAGGGTTGGCCAAACTGGTGTGGTACGTAAGAGATGAACCTAAAGAGAGTAAACCAGGGTCATCTGATGCTCTCATTTGCCCTCACACACCCTATTGACTGCAGGTGAACAGGCTTTAATCTAGGCCCAGTTCTTGGACATCAACACATTCACACAGCAGATAGTCCGGCAGATTCTTAATAAGGTTTTAGGAGATCGTCCGCCAAGCTCATTATCTCTGTGATTAGACGTATAAACGGTTCATCTAAGGATAATCCAGCAAGTACAAGCGCGAGGGACGAGGTGCAGCACAAGATAAATATACATGTGCATACGTATACACAAGGTGCCGTTAAGTCTTTTTTAGCCCCCACTTTGTTGATGGACTCAAGGTGCTAAGCACGTGAGAATCATGACATGCGACTAAATGTCTTGTCTTCTCCTGAGACACTAATCTGGACTGAAGATGTCAGACTTGTGGTCATGCATCACTGCTGCATCAAGCTGAGTGGATCTATGGGAAATCTGTCTTAGACGTTGATAAGTAGGCCACAGCCTGACACAAAGAGATCAACCCTTTTTTTGTTTTGCTTTGTTTTTCCATTACAGCTCGGAGGTCCCACCATATCAAGCTGTGAGAATTAGAACAGGTCAGTATGTATTAAATTAATGCTTTTTGAGTTGCTTGCATTATTTGTTCAACTTTCCAGCTCCTTTACATGTGGTAATATCATTTTATGCTGGCTCATTTTTGTTAACTTTGTGCATTCTTGTGTTTATGTTTATTTGCGATACGTTAAGCATTGTGTGAGATGCCAGGTTGAATGAAACAGTTTTGTGCTCCATTTCAGTAAATGACTTTTTCAATAAACATACAGTCTAGACACTATATTTTAAGTGAACAAAAATGGTTTGAAACAAAGCCACAGCAAAATCAAATATTGCATGTTTCCAAATAACAACAGTGGAGAATTGGTTGAGTGAACAATTCAATGACTCACTCACAAAAAACAGTATTTTTTAAATGAATCTGTTGCCTGAACATGACTAAATGAATCACTTATATCGCCACCTACTGGCATAATGATTTAACTTGCAGAAAGAGTCACTGAAAACTCCCCACCACCAATAAAACTGATACTAACTGTTGTATCATGGCAGATTAAAAAATAGCTTTTATTTTTAGCAAATGGAATGCAAATGGAATATTATGTAATTCTCAGATTGAATTAAACAATATACTATTGTGGTTACATTGCATATTGTGCTGAATGTAACATTCTGTTAGTTTTATCTCTAAGATTTTTATTTGTCTTAAGCTATTTTTTCTAGTATATTCACTTTGCGTGCTTAAAAGTAAAGCAACGGTTTACTGTGCTGAAATAACTCACCAAGCCATCTCCCCCATTGTCCTATTTCAACATTTTGTGATGCAGATGGAGAACATGTTGAGAGTCCAAGTGCCTCACACGAGGAGAGTTATTCGCCTGCAGCTGAAAATCCACTCAGAAGAATACTGCAGGTATTGCATTTTCCCTGATAGTCAATGTGACCTTGGCTTCCATAAGCAACATCTCTGCCTTAATTCACCCAGCATCCTACAAGACTCACGACACAGTGATGGTTTTAAAAATAATGTATCATGAGGAAAAAAGCATTTGTGGGCCAGGGAATATCATGTCTGTCTGAACCCTGAGTGTTTTCTTCTGTAAAACCCATGAATAATGCACTTGTTCTATACATCGTTGCTCACTTTTTCCTGTTATCATTTTTAAACAGCCTTTTGGATGGCATCTGCATGCCCAGCCCAGAACCAAGCGGAAGTTACTACAGTCTACCAGCTCGGGACCCTACTCCCCACTAACTGTAGCTTACAATGGCAAGATATGCATCCTTTTCAAAGCGAAGAGACTGGCTATTCGATACAGAAACAACACTTTCCTGGACCTCACAGAGAGGGTATTTGGATCCAATGCACAAGTAGACACCAAAGGCTCTGTTTGTACAAAGGAGAAGGCCACGTATGTAAAAATTCCTCAGTATCATATATTGCAGTTGTCTGGTGCCTAAAACTAAAAAAGCAAGTGTTTTGTTAAATATTGTTTTATTTGTTTACAATTAGTTTTAAGTTAATGAATATATATTTGTAGATTTTACAGTTTAGACAGTGGCCTCAACAAAATATTGAACCCAGTGGCATTTACAGTATTTAAGAGAAACATTTCACAAAATAATGTCATTTTGATTTCTAAAAAATAATAAAGTAATAAATAATAAAAAGTAGCTATATTGTTTAAAATAAAAAAGTATTTGAACACTTTGTTATATAATGTTAATTATATAAATTAATACTTTTATTATGCAAGGATGCATTAAATTGATCGAAAGTAACAATAAAGACATTTATAATGTTACAAAATACATTTCAAATAAATGCTGTTCTTTTGAACTTCCTATTCATCAAACAATTCTGACAAAATTTTAACACATTTGCACAAAAATATTACATCAAAATATTAATATAGTATAACTGTTTTCAATGTTAAAATTACCTTTTAATAATTAAAAGTTATTTTTATAATAATAATAATATTCATGATATTACTGTTTTACTGTTGATCAAATAAATGCAGCCTTGTTGAACATAAGAAACTTCTTTCAAAAAATATAAAAAGAATTTTGAATTTGGTGGAGTACGTATGTATACGTTCACAGATACACTTTTGTTTTGTAGTTGTACTGATGACAGTCTTGCATTTTTCTAGGCTATCTTTGCGTTTGGGTGATGTGGAAGACATCAGGGGACTTGTCATCAGGTAAACACTCTTTTTCTTCTTCTATATTTGCTTGAGCAAAACCTCACAGGCTGATAATTACATTCAGTTGTTAATTACTTCCTCTTGTCTGTTTTCTGAAGGCTTCAGATGTCCAATACATATTATGAATCAGTAGGCCAGAACTGGTTCACTCTGGACAGCGTTCACATCCACTACAACTGGAGTCATGAGGCCACGTTCAATGCTACGGAGGTCTATGCCCCTGCCACCTATTCTTACCACTGCCAGCATGTCAGCAGCTTACAGAAATATGACACCCTACTGGTGCCCAGCTCCCACACTGACAGCTCGGCAAACTGGCACATCACTTTCACAGATTTTCAGGTAGCTGCCACAAAATGTGCTTGAGTTATTAGAAGTTTACTAAGGTTTTGCTTATTGCTTAGAGTTTTTACTGACATATTTGAAAATGACTTATTTTATATATATTATTTATAGTAAATGCTCAAAAAAAACCCTAAAGTTCTGTATTGGCATTGATTGTTCCATGAGAAACCATTTACTCGAATCAAAAATGGTTCTTCTATGGCATCGTTAAAAAAAACACAAAAAAAACCTTTTGGAATCTTTGTTTTGGCTGCAGCATTCTTGCATTTAATTTGAAATGTCACCAAAACAACAATAACAACAACAACAACAACAAAAAAACAGCAAGATTTGTTGAAAAAGCCAAATTGGACTCTCAATCTTACAACCCAGGAACCAGGAAATGTGTAAAATAGAACTACATGGATCTAATTTTTATTTATTTATTTACAAAACTAGATTAACAATTATATATTATAAACTATATTAAAAATAAATATATCTTTCGAAACATTTCTTATACATAAACACGGGGCTCATGTTCAGGTACCCAATAAAATTTATTTACAATTATCGAGTCAAGTCACCTTATTTCTATTATAGCACTTTATACGGTACAAAATGTCAAAGCAGAAAAAAAAATCTGGAAAATAGCTGAATTAATTATGGAAACATTTCAGATTCTGCTGTAAAGCAGCTCTTAAAAACAATAGTGTCATTTTTCAAATCAAGTCAGTTCAGTGTTGGTTAAGTTCAGATAGGGCTGCACATAACTCATATTTTAACGTATTTTTATCATGATCACGATTTCTTCTTCTCTCAGTTTATTTGCAATATTTTCCAGCTGGTTATTTACCCTGAAACTCATTATGCATTTGGAAGACACTTTTATCTAAAGTGACTTACATTGACTTACATACTTTATCAGTTCCAACAGTGTCATGCTTTACTGGCAACAGAAATTAATTTAAAGAAATGCATTTGTTATTTTTAACTATCTCAAACAGAAAACATTTATTTTATACTCCCCCCTCCCAGATCCAGGCCTTTAATGTCCAGTCCAACAAGTTTGCTTCAGCAAGCGACTGTGCAACCTTCTTCACGCCAGCCATCTTGATGGGCCTGATCACCTCTTTGATTCTGCTGCTGGTGTTGGCTTATGCCCTGCACATGGTCGTCCATCTCAAGCACATTGACCGTTACGAAGAGCACAAGACCACCGTCTACTTCCCCCGCACCCCCGAGGCCGAGCTCCCAGACAAGAACAGCGTGTGAAGAATGACGACGGTGCTGTTAAACCAGCAAAAGACCAGCGTGGAAAGGATTGCTAGTTCTGATTCTGGATGGCTGCGTTGTCCTCTTGGTCTTCCTCCTGCCTGGCACTATATCCTCTCCTTATCACTGTCTTTACCTAACTTCTTACAGTCAGAGGATGAGATTACCTGATCAATCAGGTGTTAAAACCCAGGCTGGAGCCAAAACCTGGACAGATCACGGCTTTCCAGGACCAGGACTGGGAAGCCTATGAAACGGGGACAAAAAATATGAAGATTGCCTTTTAATAGACCACCATTCTGGCGGACTTTTCAAAGCACTTCTCTGACTGGATACAAGTACTGTGGTTAGAAATATACAAATTGACAATGCGGGAATGGCAGAAGAGAAAAGACTGTGAAACAGAAATGACTGTGGTTTGATATGGAAGTCTTCTGTTTTTTTTATTTACAGTACTTCATAAATCACCATCTCATGCATCAGAAATGGAGTCCGTAGACTGATCTGCCAATTACAAGGACTGTTTTATGACTGCCAAAGTGGTGCAAAACTGTTGGTCAGCCTTGATGAGTAACTGACAGTAATAATGTGAATACGAAACATACAAAACAAACCATAAATGTACAGTGCTTAATACTATTTATGTATTCCAGGACTATACAATGTAGATTCAGGAACTCCATAAATATACTCATTGGCTTAAACGATCAGCTAGATATTCATATAGATCTAGGTTCAACTGCTGTTTTAGTAATTAACAAACTTCCAGTATTAAGCACCTTCAAATCTATAAATATTAAGTGCGTAAAGCGTATAGCAAGAAAAAGACTTTTTTAAGCTTCGGAAACTGATATATTGCACAGAAATTTTTTTATATGATCTCATAATTGCTAGATCTATATGCCGTCCCTTTTCAGGTGGAATATATTAGGACTAATAGATGAATTTAGCACCCCTTGAGAATTTATAGTACAGACAGTATAACTATAGTGAGGTAATGCTGAAAGAATGCTGTACAATTATTCATGTAAGTGTTTAATACCCTCAGTATCATAATCAGTATACCTCTATATCTACAATTATAACATCAGTAACTCATTATCACAATAACCTGCAGCATGACAATGACTAGAGATAAACCTCTACCATGGCACGTCTGATACTGGAGGTAGTAATGTGTAATGTGTTCATTTGAATGATGGTCGTACACACTGAAGTGCACAAGAAGTTTCCTGAACATCAGTCAATTCAGTCTGAACAATAAACAGTGATCAGATCAAAACAGTGTGTCATATTTTATATCTTCAATGGTAGAGAAACATTGCATGCCTTTTCTGTATTGTTCTCTGTTATGGTAAACAGTAGTCATGGCCACACAGACTGCTGCTGTAGGGATCACCGCTGTCTTTCTAGCCCACCTCATGCTGGCTGTCTGCTACGGCCCTGTTTTTTTGTGGTGAAAAAGCAGCAACCCCCTTCTGTCTGATTTTTTCCTGCCCTTTCTGCCATCTGCTCTCCTCTCACACTTCTCAGCAGGAGCCTGCGGCGCTGCCCTCTTACCGGGACAATTTACCTGTCTGCCTTCAGAACGAACTTTACTCACACATGCACTACTTTCTGCGTCGCTGACTCTCACAGCACTGCGTGTGTTTTCCTGCAGGGTCTAACAGCCTCACAGCTGGCTTTAGTCTGGCTTTGTGATACATATACAAACAATATCGTGTTGGTTTAGTCATGGATGAGTGCTGCCTACTAATTATTTTTTTCCTTAATTTACTTTTATTCCACGGCACTCTGCTATACTTGATTCTGACTGGTCATGCATGGCTACTTTTATATTTCTCGTATCACTCAGCAAATTCCTGTTTCATGCAAACACAACTATTCAGTCATCGACTGTACTGAAAATAACCTCAGAGGACATCAGTATTAATATTACTGTTGTTGCAGTGTTTGCATATTAACATACCTATGCACATATGTAACTTTAAACCAAGTCACAAACATAAAATGTAAATCAACCTGCATACAGAAATAAAATGTACTTAACCAGCCTGTATAAATCTAAAGTACTCAATGATCAAAGTGTTGTGATCATTTCACTGAAAAGGATGATTGACCCACTGTAGTTCTGCATCTCCGAAACTTTACAATACTGCCCCTCTGGTCTTTGCCCCATCGCTACTGAATTTTTTTCCAACTTACAGATCACATCAGGGGCAAGGCCATATATACACTTAAATACTGTTTTTATAAATTAAAACTTTAAAAGATTATCAAAACTTAACAAATTATACTTTCGAAGAATTTGACAATGATGCCATTTCATTGCTTTCTGATCCATTACTTTTAAAGTTTGTTTGTACAATGACAATGTGCGATAAACTGGGGTCAGGCTTCCCAATCAGTTGTTAAGCCTGACCCCAGATTATCACACAATAGGTCATATGTGATAATATCATAGCATGCATAAACATTTAAGCTGCTTTAAGAGATATACATGGTCTTATGATACGAAAACAGTTCAAATTTGTCTTAATAGTCTTAGACATTAGAGTCTAAGTTTAGAGTCTACAATGACACCTAAATATTTAAATTCACTCACTTCTTTGATTTCCTTTTGGTCACTTTTGATTTTAAATACATCCAGTGCTTTGTTCTTTAATCAAAAACACACTGGGAAACACTGACCAATTGCCTGGTTAACATTTCAGCAGCCAGATGAGAAGTTTCTGCTGTTACATAAATAATTGTGTCGTCTGCATATTTGACAACCTCCTTGCAACTTTCAGATAAATCATTTATATATAAATGATAAAAAAGCAATGGACCCAATATTGAACCTTGTGGTACACCTAAGTTTTTGAAGTGATGATTTCACACCACTAATTGATGTCTACAACCCATGTATGATTTGAACCAGTTTAGAGCTTGTTGAGAAAAGTTAATTTGTTTACATTTATTATAAGTACTTCATCATTCACAGTATCAAAAGCCTTTTTAAAGTGTAAAAATTCTTCTCCCACTACTTTTTTACTTGATCCAAACTACTTTGTATGGTATCTATGAAATGACATTTGGCTATGTATGAAATGACAATGGCTATTTCTGTTGAATATTTTGGCTGGAATCCAAATTGCTTACGGTTTAGCAGATTATTTATTTCCAAATTATTAATTAATTGTTCAACCACTATCTTTTCTAAAACTTTAGAAATTACTGGAATGATTGAGATGAGTCTATAATTACACAACTCATCAGTCTCTCCAGACTTAAAAACAGGGGTCACCACAGCTGTTTTAAATTTTTGTGGAAACTCACCAGTTTTAATAGCTAAATTTACCATATGGCCTTACCAATGTTGCACTATGTTTTTTTTAATAAGAGAAGCATCTAAGCCGAATATATCTTTAACTTGAACTGTTTCTTTTCTAGCAGTAGCAGTGTAATATTTGGGATCATGTACAATCAGCTGGTCATCATCACAAAATAAACCCCAACACTTCACTTTCGTCTGCATTTGGGCTGTATATTCCTATTAATGATGAAAGAAAATGTGAAGAAGCCTTATGATCAAAATATATAAAATAACAATAATAATTATTATTATAATTAAAAAGGTAGATATTTCTTTTGTATGTCATTTAAGACANAAAATATATAAAATAACAATAATAATTATTATTATAATTAATAAGGTAGATATTTCTTTTGTATGTCATTTAAGACATATTAATTCAACATATAAATCTTGTTGAAATTAAGTCAGCATTTTGTTAACCTTTTTAAAATCATCAAATGTTTCAATATTTTTTTTTTACTTATATAATAGTGAATATAAAAATATGAAATATTAGAAAGGATAAAAGAAAATGGAAGTGATAGAGAAATAGTCTAATCTTCTTAATCTAGCCTACAAAACACTGAATTATTCAGGCACTTGAGGCCCATTTTTAGATCCAAATCAAACTCAGCTTCATTTTGTTGTCATTAAAGCTTCTGGATGCTTATATCGCAGGGATTTATGACCATGACTCATCCCTTTCAAGGATTCAAGGTTATAGTGATGGCACTGGACAAGGTCACTTTAAGCCGAGTGATATTCTCCACTGGTGATCGGGTCTGATTTTTCTCAGTCCATCTTGTGCAGTCAGCACTTACGTGGGCAAGAACTATGAATGAGACAGGTTTGCTCTGTCGCCATGACAACAAAGGGAAAGATCCATACAAACCCTTTCAGTCTTCCTCTGAGCACGGCAAACTCTCTTAGTTCCACATCAGTTACCTTGGTTGGTCAAATTTAGAAAAAGTAGCAAGCATAAGTCAGCCTGAAGAAGGAAACATAATTATTTCATACAGAGATTTAATGGAATGGCACTGGAAATTCAATGCTAATATCTAATGTAACATTATATGTAGTTAAGACTCAATAATAAAATTTTGTTAAAATGTGAGACTTCTATCTATCTATCTATCTATCTATCTTCCTGACAGTTTAATAGATTTGAAACCATAAGCCTTAAATGCCAGATTTGTCAATATTTATATAAGGTCACACATTTTTTAAATTTGATAGTGTTGACCCATATCAGTTGATAGCCAATCAATTACAATTATCTGAGAAAATGAAAGCAGAAGCACCCAAACATAGCTGATACATGCTGAACAGATTAATGTAAAATAATAACTTCATACTTTTCCCCCCAGCTCTCAAAATCAGTGCTGTTTACATCTTGATACCCTCTAAACTATTAAATTAATATGTGACCATAAATAAATGCATGTAGTTGTTTACTTTTATGTTCACCTTCAAATGATCGACGTGTCACGTGATTGACATCTTGACACGCCACTAATATTATAATTTATGAAATCACAGGGCTTTGGTTGCCATTTGGCACTGATACAAGCACGAATGACCACTATTGTTAACCGTTTTTACATAAGAGACGCCCTAATGAGTGAAACAATGGGCCTGAGTGTATTCTAGCATGCAGCTGCAGCCTCTTTTTAGATGCCTCAGGACGCTCGTATGCCCATGTGAGCGAGACCTTCAGACCACCACCTCCAGGGGGGGGGCGTCATATGACGACGCATGAAAATAATTTCCGCTACGAAAACGACCCCTCAGACTACAATATACTTCAGCAGCGCTTCTATATTATTTTCTTTCCTCCCCAACCGTTTTGCTGTCTGGTTTTGTCAGGTGAACCCCCAGATACGATATTTAGATGTGTCGTTGCCCCCCGCGCTTCAGAATGGACTCGTCCATTTCTCATCACCGGAGCGAATCGATAGTTAAAGAAGCTTGAATATTGCAGCTCTGTTTCTGCACCGGCTGAAGTGACATCACGAGTCTTCAGGTAACAGCATCTGTTTATAGTCCTCCTCAGACTTAAGTGAAGCGATGAGTAGTCTTCTTAATTGATACAATGACGCTAAGCTGTGTTATATAACTGGCATGACGTTATGCTTTGAATGTGAGCTATGATTTGACGTTTAAATCTGGAAAAGATGAAGACTCGTGTTTGTATCTTTCAAAATCTGTTGCCATTTAGGAAAACTGTGATTATTTTTTTGTTTGTTTTCCGCCTCATTGACTAGCTGGGTCATAATTGGCATCACCTGGAAATTTGTCATTAATATCTTTTAGCTATTTTTTTTTTTTTTTGTTAGATATAGCAATTGGCTTGAAGAGGAGTAAAGTTAATATTTTACAGTAACATTAACATAATTGCTTCCTTGCTTTGTTACAGTGGGGAAAACAATGGAGGAACAGAAGCTGAAAGATCCTATCAATAAAGTGTCTCTTATCAAAGGTAAAGTCACATTAATGCACTTGAGTTTCTATAGTTGAAGTGTTTTTAAAAAAGTGTTTTTAAAAAAGTGTTTTAAGCATTTCTTTATAGGATATTCAACCTTGTTTTTTTATATATAACGTTATATTTTAATTTTGCTTACAGTATGTCAAAGTACTGTGGGTCTAAAATATAGATTGTTTGACTATGTAAATCTAGTTATTTTTGAGCGAAATTGGATTAAGTCTCTGTGATATATTTTTATTAAATATTGCATGAGTTATTTTTCTAATGCATTTTTATTATTTTCAACATGAGGGGAAGAAAGGACAGATAGAGATAGAAATAGGAATTGAAATATGCATTTTATATGGCTATGACTATAATTTGCAGTGCTCTTCAGTAGTTCAGTGCAATGAATAAAACCTGTTGTTCCAAACAAGTAATTTCACACAAATCATTTTATAATGGCCAATTTAATCATGCATGGCAGAGTTTTGTTGTCACTAGCTGCAATGGAATGGTTTTGACTGGAACGGTTTTCCAGCCTGTGCTAATACTTTAATCATGACAGAAATTTTGTCTGTCTGACTTTGTCTTCCTGTCTGTATGTCTATCTTAATCCTCCATAGAGATATAAATTAGGCCAGAGTGTTCCTATGTGTCGTCGTACCCTGCTGAGAGATTGAGTTCTTGATGCAGAATGGCATCAATAAACATTTCCCACTGCAATACCTCATGAAACGTTAATGCCTCCGTCCTCTCTGCTCTGGTAGTTGTGTTTGGCCTGCACAGGCTTCGGTATTTTAGCTTAGTCATGCAAGCGAGGCATGTGAAGCTCAATTTTCTGGAATTACGTCTCTCTGATTGCAATGATATGTCCTTGATATGGCCATTTATGGTATGCACCCTTGAGTTTGGAAGATGAGGTCATATCTTTCTGGAGCATTTGATAAGATGGCCTGGTTTACAGCAACCCATATTTAGAGGAAGAGGAGCAGGTTTGTTTCTAAGTTTAGGCAATCTAAATTACAGTCAGTAAATGTACTGTAACTTTTGCAGAGCAATGGATTAGTTGAACATTATTTCGTTAATGTTTTTTATAGCAGTCTAAAAACTTTTCCGATTCATTATGAAATGGCACTGTATAACATTAGAACCTTTAAAACTTTTAATCAAATGGCAGCTTCATTAAAACCCCAGCTATCCTTCTTGCAGATCCCAGTTTAAACCATACTGAAGACATTATGTTTTTAGGATAGATCTATTCTGAGTCAAGTTATTAATTCATGGAATAGGCCCATTTTCTGACCTCCAGGGAAATTACCATGCGATTCATTCTGATTTAATTAACCTTTGGAGACAGGGTTTGCACTTCGTCAGAGGGCAGAACAATCCGGCAAAGTTGAAATGCAACTCATTGATGCTGATACAGAGATAAAGACACAGATCACCCATTAACGGTTGATGAAAGAGTGATTCTCTGACAGCAGAGCACCATAATAGTGTCTAATTATGCATGTAATAGTTCCCATTAGATGTCATCAGCGGTGGATGTGTAATCATTTCTCCAGATGAGCTGAGCAGGAGCACTGTGGAGGCCAGTGAGTCTGAGAAGGTCATCCAGCGGCTCAACCAGGAACTGCAGGAAGCCAATGAGCAGGCCAACTCGGGCAAACACAAGTGTATTGAACTCCAAGGTAAAAGAGGGACTTTAAAGCAGCTCTATGTAGTTGTGTGTATCTTTGTGAATTTGAATATCATATATGTATATACACACACACACACACATACACATACATATATATATCATTTAGTTTTGTTTGTTTTTGAATATTAATTAATATATGCATATTTATATAAGCTTGTGAACATTTGACATTTTTTTGGAATGGCAGTCATGCTCAACAGGTCCCCCTAATGACCTGTTCTGTATATTGCAGGTCTATTGGAGGAGGAGAAAAGAGCCAATAAGCAGCAGGCAGAGGAGTCAGCAAAACAGATAAAGGTCTTACAGAGTAAGTCAAGGAGCGTGTGTATGTCCAAAGTTATATTTACTAAACAATGTATTATACCAATTGGTCTTTGTGTCTACATGTGCATTCAGCTCAGCTCCAGAAGCTGCAGGAAGATACGGAGAATCTCAGGGATCAGAAGGACAGCTCAATCTTCAGCTTGCGACAGGAAGCGCACACGGCTCAGGAGGAAGTGCAGGTGTTGCGCCGCACTATGGAGAAAACTGCAGCCGAGCGAGAGCATGAGGTCAGCGCACTGAAGGGGAACCTAGCAACGCTAACTTCCGAGCTGGAGAAATGGCAGTTGGCTGCAAACAAGTATGAGCGTGAGCTTGACAGTGTACAGGCCAGTCACCAGCAGCAGAACCAGCAGAGAGACAGAGCTGCCAAACAGCAAGGTACACACAACCCCACAGACCTCTGTCATTGCAGATGAATGGCCTATAGCATTATAAGCCTACATCTTAAAACTGCTTTCTTTAAATAGCAAAAATCATGAACTTCTGTGAGGATGTCAACATTCCTCATCCATGTATAGTGTTAAACCTAAATGCAAATGAATCTATATTTAATAATAATCTTAATAATTAATATGCTTCATGCACTCAATAACAATCATCATCTTCATGATGATAATATCACTTAAAGCACTTAATTAGAATTGCCATCATCATCATATGTATTATTATTATTAGCAGTAGTAGTAATATTAACTATACATTAAAAATACTAAATATGAGTTATCAAAGTAGCATGACCAAATTTTACCATGTT
>SCHK01380739.1:0-12248 GCA_004124795.1 Poropuntius huangchuchieni | reverse complement strand
TTTTTTTTTTTATATATATATTTGCATACACATATACTATTACCAGTAACTTGGTCAAAGTTACGTATCTGTCATTGAATCTAACCACATAAGAGAAGGAAGCTGGTCACCATTGTTCACTGTTCAGCATCAAGACAATACAAATACAAATTTGACTCTGGACAATATCAAACAGTGGCCATGTGGAAGTGGTACTTTTAAAAAGAACATGACATTTAGATCTGCGTATCATGTGGGCGGACAAGGAACAACCTGATCAATAGTATCACTAAAATCGCTTGTATTTCAGTGAGAAAACAGAACTGTACAAATCCGATAGGAAGGTTTGTTTAAACAAAAGGTGTGTGTCTATAGAAATGCTTTGGTAAGAGATGTCCACTGATACTGTACAACACATAATAAAAAGGGTAGTACCGCTTTTTCATGCATATGCAACAAAAAGAATAACAAATCTAAACAATAAATGATTATTATTAGTACATACGAATAACAAAATATTAGTAGTATTAGATATGATTGTTAATATTATTAATAAGTGAATGACACATATTTATGTTTTTTTTTCCATGTTTATGTATTTGCATTAGTTTGCAATGTTTTTTTTTGTTAACAATGTTTATTTATTATGTAAAGTGCTGTGAGAATCTACTTTTAAAGGTGCTTTAAAGTAAAAAAAAATAATAAATAAAAAAAATAAAGTTCGTTATTAGCTATATTATATTATATTATTATAAATTGGTATTTGCTTTTTTATTATTATTAATAAATATTTTTATATTATCATTTTGACATTAATATATTAAAATTCCATATTATATATTATACACCTACATTATTGTTATTATTAATAAATTATTTTGTTATAATAAAAATAAGAGTAGGTAAAGTTTTAAAAGTTTTAGATGCAATATTTAGCACGTCACACAGAAAAATGCTGCTCAGCTGCATGTTAGTGTTGCAAGTGTGAAGTGAAGATTAGTGAAGATGTTTACCTCTGGAATTGATTTAACAAAGCGGATTCCATCGTTTGCTCCTTTAATTTTGGCCAGGCAGTCACTGAAATAATCCCAGTAGTCTTTTCTGGATCCCAGAAATGTTGTTTTCTCCTTCTGGTCAAACTGAGCAACATAATAATAATAACATAACACTTGAGATAAATGACTGAGAAACATCTTAAAAACAGACTCAAAGAAGTTTCCTAAAGTCCTATAGGGACAGCAAGAGATCTCATCTTGCATGATTAGGGATTTTGAGTACATCCATATGGCCCGCTTCACACTTAGTATTAGCATTCGTTGCGGGTGAACCGATCCCAAGTGGTCGGCAGAGACAACTGTCATTTACACCTGATATTAACATGCATCTCACGGGATCACTTGTGGTTGGGTTTAATCAAAGCAAGGTTTCCCATTATGTGACTAAATACATCAGTCTGGCACATCATACACAAAAATTTAAGCACAAGAAATATAAATAAAGGACTTTTGCTGCCAAATCTCAGTGCAAAAGTGTAATTTCGATGCTTGATTACTGCAAAAAAATAAATGTTCTTCCTCAGTATATTGTCTTGTTTTCCAGTAGTAATATCTATAGATTATTTAATCAAGAAACATTTACGTGAGAAGCAAAATAACATATAAGAAGTATTGTTTTCTGTGAAACTGATCAAAAAAGTGAGTTCCTGATTAAAACAAAAAAAATATTTGTCACAACAAATTAATCAAAAGGAAACAAAAAAGTTTTCATAACCCATTGACTGATATTCTTGTTTTAAGCATAGACTTAAGGCCCTTTTAAGGCCTTAATTAGTGGAAGGGCGAATTAAGACTTTTTAAAAAAAATTTAAGACCAGCATAAACCCTGTCATCTGATCTGAACTTTTGCGCTTTTCTGCCCTTTTTTTCTTTTGAACCCACACATAATGGTAAAGTTTTCTGTGTGTATGTGTCTCTGACCTGAAGCAGGTACTCCAGTTTGTAGGAGAACTTGTGCAGATTGGAGCTGTCATCTGTAATGGGCTCGCCGTTCTCCTTATACTCCTTTGTCAGTTCTGATACAGTATCTATAAAGAAAGATCATGAGAATAAAGCAAGTCAAAGATGTCTACTGTAGATCACATTTTAACATAATTCCAGAGGAATATACTGTAATTAACACTGATCACAGACAACAAAACCCCAATTTTACAGTCATTTTTCAAGGGTTTAAGAAGTGTTTTTCTCCTTCTTTAGCCCATCTTGGTTATATTTACTCTACGCGCCTTTCATCCACCTCAAGAACTGAAACGGCACACATGAGGGATGAACTCTGACATGCAGGTCTCTCTCGTTCTGCATTTCTCTTTCCCCCATGTTGAAAGCCATCACCCTGAGAATCGCAACTGCACGTGCTCCACCATGGACCACCGTGTCTCTTTTTACTCTCTAAACAATAGCTCTGCCTCTCTCGTGTAGGCCAACGCACATCCGTACCATGCAGATCTCTGATAATCCGCTGGATCTGACCCTCCCCAACTGCAGCACCAGCGGCCATGGTCTGACTAGCTTCCTGCCAAAGGGGTCAAGAGGTCATCTGTAGTCTGCTGAGTAAAGAATCACGGTGACAACAGATAAATCACATTTGACATGCACATTTATTTATAGAGAAACATGATATCAGTCACATTAGTAATTTTAAGTGGCATCCCTGTTGTCGTCTCACATCAAAATCCACTGACATATTTGTTTAGAACTGTTTTAGACTGTTTTTACATGTAACTGTGCGTGATCTGTGCTTTCCACTGGAGGAAGCAACATTATGGATAGAGGACTTGTATTTCAGCCAGAAGCGATGTTTTGAAGTTGAAAACGTCTTGATGGGATTTTTTTTTTCTTACACACAGCTTTTTAATTCACAAGATGTTCATTGATGGACTGGAGTCATTTGGATTACTTGTGGATTATTGTGATGTTTTTATTAGATGTTTGGACTTTCATTCTGATGGCACCCATTTGGGTGAACAATTCCTTTAAATCAAGCATCATCATAAGTGCCTATACTTAAGTTTGATTGTACATTATAATGTTTTAAAGTCTGATGCAAGTCAAACTCTGGATTAGTGCTTCAAAGTATGAATGACCTATTTTTAAAATAGTACAGATAAATAACATAAGCTATAATCAGGCTCATTGCTTTAATTCACAAGGTCACAAATAAGGATCTCAGTATCGCTCTCAAATGACCAAAGTTTTAGCATAAAAATAACTATAGTTTAGGACAGTGTCTGTTTTCTCATTAAAATAAAGCAATGCGCAACATCATATAGAGTGAAAGCAATGCTGGCAGGACAAAAAATGTAGTGAATGCTTAAATACAGAGGGACGTCTTCTATCAGGTGTCTTGAATGTCTATGCTAAACTAGGCATCTGTTAAGCAGAAATAATATATAAGGTAGTAAAAATGTAATAAAGGAACTACAAGGAACTACTAAAATTTTCAAGCTAAAGATAATTTAAAATAAGACAAACCTACTTCTTTATTCTATTTTAACAGCTGGTTTAGACAGTGGTTTAGTGACGATTCTGAGGAACAAATATACTAAGAACTAATAACTGTAAATTTGCAGGCAGTGTTGTTTTTATAAATACTTAGCATACGTGTATTGATAGATAGACAGATAGATAGTATTAACTTCACTAGTTCTTCTTAAATAGTCAAATGATATTCACTGCGTCTACTGTTTATGATGGCTACCCAAAATTATAAATATCAAGTTACCAAATTATCACAGATGACATCTAAACCTTCAGAGTTGATCAGAACAGATAAAAGACTTTTGAGAGAAACAATAGCATGCATTTTTACTGGACTGTTCGATTACACGACACTAGAAACAGCTGTTTTTGACATGTAAACAAACATCAGTGTCCGCGTTCTCTTTGACTTAACTTGTGGTTTGAATTCAAATGAAAAGGAACGAGTTCTTTGGAACAGCGCCTTTTGTTGCCCTAGAAACTAGATTTAAAAAAAATTATAATAATAACGAACAGATGTTAAACTGTATAAAAGTTCAGTCAAGAATTCACAGGGGTAAACAGCCAGTCACGCGCAGGATGACATGTTAGAATGTTTATTCTATAAACGCGGTTTTAGACTGAAGCTAGCATGTATATATTACAGCTGGAAGTTTGTTACATGTGTGATAAACGTCTTGAAAGTGAAAAAAAGAAGCTGACATACTTTAGCTTTCGTAAGGATCCGAGAATGTCCACTTTAACACCGTCACCACAACCTTGCTAGCACGGTTGCCAGGTTTTCGCAACAAAACCCGTTCAAATGCTACTCAAAACTAGCCCAGGGGGGTAAAATACATGTTTTTTGGCGGGGATCCTCCAGAAAAAATCGCATTACAGGGGCTAAATATCACGTTATTGGGGTCACTTTAACCCGCGGACATGAAAAACAATCCGCAGCAAGTGTTAAAGTAGCCCAATTCGGCGCGAAAAAAGCAGACTTGGCAACATTGCTTGCTAGCTTACGATTTTTGATTGACAGAAATTTCCGCCATAAACGGCGGACTTTAGAGTTGAAGTCATTTTTTTATTGGACCGGAACAAATAGCCCCGCCTTATTTGACGCCTCATTGGCCGCTCGATCGCACGTCAACGTCGCCGCCATATTGGTCCGGGCAACTTTCCATAACTCATATCGGAATAAGATCTAGGTATTTATAATGTCTGTGATTACGAGAACAAGAACAGTTCATTGTGAATTTGCGTAACAAAATAAATTATTTCACAAATTTTATGTATATAATATAATACCATTAAATATTATACATTTATAAAATTAATTTTCTACCACTATTCTTCCATAATCTATTCCATCTGTTATTATCTAAATTTTATATTTCTGTCTAACAAACAAAAGGGCTTTTGTGTACATGTTTGTCATCTGTACACGTGTGTTAAGAAGAAAAAAAAAGAGGAAGAAAAAGCCAGTATAAAAAGACATAAACGCAAACGCCTCTACCACATTTTCATCAGCTGTCTTCTTGGCAAGAATTCAAAAAAGCTGTGGCCACAATGGTTGTAAATATTTCATTTCAGACTTTGAAGCCATTTAGTTTGTGAAGAGGCACAGTTTATTGTCTTGCAAACTGACTGTCAAAAAAGCAACAGGTAAGAACAAAATGTTTAGGAAAGTAATTTAGTATATTCTCACTGGAATAAATTTACCTAAATTGATTAGGCTATTATAACTTTTTCTCTTGTTTGTCTTAATGAAACAACAGATTTTATTGATGTTTGAGTTGACACTTCACAAAAAAAATGTCTTTAGGGAATAAAGAAGTGAACCTGGACAAATTTGACCTGGTCTGACTGAAGTAGCAACTACAGAACAACATGACTGAAAATAATACAATTGGCAATGACTACTACAGTGAAGACTATCCAGATGAGCTATGTCGCAAAGAGGAGGTGGTAAAAATCGGATCCATTGTTATTCCAATTTTTTTCACAGCAGTGGTTGTGTTCAGCTGCATCGGTAACATTCTCGTTCTGGTCATCCTTGCGCTCTACGAGAGCCTCAAATCCCTGACCAACGTCTTCATCCTCAATTTAGCGGTGTCAGATCTGCTGTTCACTTCTGGACTTCCATTTTGGGCCTCGTACTATATATGGGGTTGGACATTTGGAGAAATTGGCTGTAAAGCCGTGAAGTTCCTTTTCTATGTCGGCTTTTACAGCAGCGTGTTGTTCTTGACTCTAATGACTGTTCAGCGTTACATGGCAGTGGTTCATCCTCTGTCTGACTGGGAGAGATGCAGATGCCTTACAGTCTCTCCTTTTATCGTTTGGATCCTGAGTGGAGCGGTTGCACTGCTCGGTTCACTTCACAGTCAAGTCATGATAGAATCTGACAGCCAATATTGTGAATATGGCAGTGTTGAATGGAAATCTGGCATTGCTTATTTTCAAAATGCTTTTTTCTTCATTGCATTTGTAATCATGGGTTACTGCTACGGCAGAATGCTTCGGACTATTGCAAAATCACGGACTAATAAGAGACACAAAACTGTCAGACTAATATTCTGCATCGCACTGGTGTTTTTTATCGGTTGGGCTCCATATAACATTGTCATGTTCCTAAAGTCTTTGACCATCCATCCATTCACAGACTGTGAAGTAAGCAAAAGCGTTGACTATGCATATTATGCTTGCCGAATGATAGCTTTCTCCCACTGTTGCTTGAACCCTGTGTTTTATGTTTTTGTTGGTGTAAAGTTCAGGAATCATCTAAAAATGATTCTGCAGAAGGTCATTCAAAAAAAAAAAAACTTCATTTCCAGTCAAGCCGCACTGGCAAAAAATCAGTCGCAGGGTTCAATGTACTAAGAGAAAATTCCAGTACTTTTACTGATTGCAGCGAACCAACTTTGAGTTGTAAAATACAATATGAATGATGTAGCCTACTGTTGCAGCTATTTTTCATTATTATTAATATGTTGGAACTGATTATTTGAAAACTTGGCTAAGCCATTGTTCAGCTTCTGCCAACCCTTATATCTGCATGATTAAAATTGAAATAAGTGCCACGTTGCATGATAATTCCTCACTCAATCAAGCAGCGAAAAGCATTTAGTTGTGAGAAAATCTAAATCATAACCAGTGTTCTTCCTTTTTGTGGTTGAAGTTCTCTTTTTTTTTAAGTAAAAATATAACTGAAAGTACGTAATGAAAGAACCAAACCAATGCAGAAAATATTTCCAGCTAAAATTAAATTATATTTATTTACCTTCTTCGTATTATTGTATGACTTTCATGTTAATGTCACTGCTTGTATGGTTTATTAAATGGATAATGCAGAGTAAAATATACTGTATGAGCATAAATTATGATTCTAGTTTATGAACCATCTGCCATTACTCACTCTTAAAAACAAAGGTTTATTGGCATCTATGGTTGTATGAAGAACCTTTAATATCCATAGACTCTTTCTATTGGAGAAAAGGTTCATTAGAGTGGAAAAAAGGTTCTTGAGCTTATTAAAATGATCTTCAAAGTAGGAAAGAATTGTTCACTTACAGTATTAAGGGTTCTTTGGAGAATGGTTCTTCAACAGCATTGCTGCAAAAACCCCTGTGATTTTTAAGAGTGTGATCAGTTTTGTGGTCAAAAATTACTGGACATCTGGATGGTCTGAAGATGTTCTTTCTGTTTTCCAGCAAAGGAATTAGGGCCAATTTTACTAAATAGTGCAAATTAGCGCAATTCCAAAACAGCACCAATGGGAGGGGAAATTTCTGAGGTTGATTTACTAACAATGTGCAAATTAAAGAACACAGACACAACATCTCATTTACATACTGTATCGACCAACGCAATATATAGCGCAGCACAAAATAGCGTAGTGGCAAATAAAGAATAAAGAAATAAAGAAGCCACAGTACATTGAAAAGAAGTTTTGCTAAAAGTTTTAATAGAGCTGGTATTGCATGACTAGTTGGGTTCCAAGTCGTATTTTATTTCTTGAAGCAAATTAAAAATAACATGTCTTGGCAAACAATATGTTCGGATAATGTGTTCTTCTTGCATTCAAAATAAATGAATACAGTATATGTGGAAAAAATCCTCCTAGCAACAATAATTGCAACCATTTTAAGCGCAAAATAGTTTAATACATGCTTTTTATTTTTTTGTTGTTAAAATGATTCATTTGGACGCTCTCCTCCTATAACTTTTGCGTCTGAAAGGGAAACTCCTGCAAATGCATATTCAATAAGGTAATGCACAAAAAATAACTGTGTCCACACCTTTTCAGCACTAATTTGTCACTGCGCATCTTCTGTAAAACCTACTATTTTACGGCCAAAAGACGGTTTGCGCTGAAGCAAGCTGTTATTAAAACTGGCCCTATAGTGGGAAAAACTAGTGTAAAATCTAAATGAGCCAATGTTTAACTTTTTAATGCCTTAACTAAAATGTAAAAAAAATAGTTTTCTTGTTAAATGCCATCTTCTGTTTCTTTTTAATTATTTGTGACATTTCCAAATTGTTTCCTTTTGATAGCACAATTTGTTGCTGTTTATTGGAAAATTTGAGCACATGCAACTCTTATGAAGCTAGAGAAGAGTAGACTATTCAGTAATATTCAAAAGCAAAAGCCTTCAGTTGTGAGAAAATCATGTATAATCGGCATTCTTTTTTTGTGCTTGCTGAAGTTCTCATTTTTCGCATAGGCGATAAAAAATATAACTGAAAGTATATAATGAAAGAACCCCACCAACAAATGCATCGTTATTAATGCAGAGAAGAGCAGACACATTTGACAGTCTTTGGGTCTTTTCCTGTGGTATTTGTTTCCTCGTCTCTCATTAGAAAGTAGGTTAAGCAGAGCAGTTACTTCTAGTGTAAATATCACAAAGCCACTTCAGCTTCCTCTGTGCGCGTGAGGCGAAAAGATTTAGAGTCTGCGGTTTAAGGGGTGATTTATTTATTTGCTTACCCATCATACAAACATCACTCAGAAATCACCAGAACAATAATAATACTGTTTTTTTAATTATTCATTGATTGGGTACGTTCTTATAACTTGCAGTTACTAATGGATCTGTTCATGAAATTCCAGTTCCTTTTATACTAGAGACTGTGGTCGTCTGCAGTGATCAGTGAATGAGCTGTTCTGATCATCACTGTGCTCTACAAGATCAAAGAATTCAGGTAAGTCATTTCATTTGACTACGTTACTCAAGTTAAATTAATTGCCATAACGTCTATTGTCCTTTGATGAAAAGACAGAGATTGTATTAATATCTTTCCATATACATCCTCTATACTGTCAAAATTATTTTTCAAAGTAAAAAGTGTTTTACAAGAAAATACTATTTCAGCTTTTCTACTTAAAAAAAAAAGTGTTTAATTTAGTTTGTAACTTGATGTTTCTTTGTAATTATCAGTCAAATTTACAAGTAATTTCTGAGTAAAACTGTTTTTTCTGTATACACTGCAAAAACATGATTGTTTGACGTAAAGAAAAGAAAGATTACTGGAGTATGTTTTACAGGAAAATGCTATTTCGGTCTTTCTACGTACAAATTTAATGTTTAATTCAATATCTTGCCATTTTTTGCAACTATTTAGTTTTTTTGTTTTTTGTTGGTTTGGTTTTTTTTCACTGTAGAAGGAGCAAAGAATTAAACCTGGACAAATCTAATCAACAACATGACTGATGAGAATACAACATACTACTATGACCCATACTATGAAGACCAGTTGTGTCACAAAGAGGTGGGGGTGAAAGACGCATCTATTCCAGTCTTTTTCACAGCAGTGGTTGTGTTGAGCTGCATCTGTGACATCCTCGTTCTGGTTTTCCTTGCACTGTACAAAAGCCTCAGATCCTTGACCAACGTCTTCATCCTCAATTTAGCGGTGTCAGATCTGCTGTTCACTTCTGGACTGCCATTTTGGGCCTCATATTACATCTCTGGTTGGGTATTTGGAGAAATTGGCTGTAAAGCCGTAAAGTTCCTTTTCTATGTCGGTTTTTACAGCAGCGTGTTGTTCTTGACTCTAATGACGGTTCAGCGTTACATGGCAGTGGTTCATCCTCTGTCTGACTGGGAGAGATGCAGAGGCCTTACAGTCTCTCCTGTTATCGTCTGGATCCTGAGTGGAACGGTTGCACTGCTCGGTTCACTTCATAGTGAAGTCATGATAGAATCTGACATCCTATATTGTGAATATGGCAGTGTTGAATGGAAATCGGGCAATGCTTATTTTCAAAATGCTTTTTTCTTCATTGCATTTGTAATCATGGGTTATTGCTATTGCAGAATGCTTCGGAAGATTACAAAATCACAGACTAATAAGAGACACAAGACTGTTAGACTAACATTTTTTATTGTACTGGTGTTTTTTATCGGTTGGGCTCCATATAACATTGTCATGTTCTTAAAATCTTTTACCACAGAGCCATTCACAAACTGTGAAGTAAAAAAAAGACTTGACTATGCTGAATATTATGCATGCAGAATTTTAGCTGTTACACGCTGTTACATAAACACTATTGTGTTTTTAGGTTTTGTAGATGCAAGGTTCCATAATAGTTTACCAGCAATTTTAAGAAGGTTTTGTGTAAAGATTTAAGTCTACGAATAATGAAAAATGTCTCAGAATTATTAATTATTTTGTTATTTACAATATTTAAATTTCTAATTTGTTCTACGTGGTAAGATAAAAGAGACTTGAGATTAAAAAAAAAATTATATTTTTTCAATTTCAGTTTTCTATTGATGCTTACTGTCAGGTCCAAATAAAAAGTGCATCCCTCCATTATTCTCTGACAGCCATCAGAGAGAGTGGGCGGGGATTTACATGTATGATTTCAATCTGTGAATACAAGACGGTTAGACTGCGTTTACATTACACTGAGATCCGATCACAATGCTCAACTGATGTTAAAAAGACACCAGATTGACATCAAAATTAACATCAAAAAACAGGTCAAATATGCTAATCAAACTGATGTCAAAAACGTGACATGAGGTTTATTTGATGTAAACTGAATGTCAAACATATTGCCTAAATATACATTAAACCGATTTCAATGGGGGATTAGCTTCCTATTTTCTCCCAATTATACCACTAGAAGACTTTGCCATCAAAACTGGATTTAAAATGATGTTACGGCATCTTGATCAATTCTTGACTAATATTTTGTCAAACAGATCTCAAAGGGTAGCAAATGAAACTGCAAACCAAACGGCTATGACTTTTGATTGCAAAAGTACTTTTCTTGGAAAATTTAAGCACATGTGACTCTCTTGTGAAGCTACACATACTGTGTGACATTACTTGGGTCTTGCTGGTGAGAGCAGAGGAGTTACTATAGTCCAAAGATCACAAAGCCACTTCAGCNGGTGAGAGCAGAGGAGTTACTATAGTCCAAAGATCACAAAGTCACTTCCATTTCCTCTGAGCACTGAGCATATTTCAAAATTAGTTTTTTTCTTTATTTTGAGTGTACAAAGAGCAAAGCATTGAACCTGGACAAATCTGACCTGATCAGTTTGCGACTGCAGAACAACATGACTGAGGAGAATACAACTGAGGCTACTACAATGTATACTATGATGACTGGCTGTGTAACAAAGAGGAGGTGGTGAATTTTGGGATCATTGCTATTCTACTTTTTGCTATTCCATGACCAAACGCATCCCCTCGGTAAAACCAACATCCCCCCTTACCATCCCCTTAAGATTAATAATGTGCATTACGTAAAACTTACCATGCAAATAGAATGTTAACATCTCATGATAATTCATGAACTAAATAACTAATCAATTCCTTGATTAGAATAACATTATGTTATTGTACTGTATGTGTGACTGTGAGATGATAGCAGAGCTGACATTATCGAGTCATTTACTTTGCAAAAACCAAACAAAAACACGTCTTGAGAGTCCAAAAGCATTCACTGCATGATGAAGCCTATTAGAATACAGTTACAATGCCCTTATAATTCAAGCAATGAAAGAAAAAAATACCCATGTAGTTTTTAGTTTTTATATTCATTGCACAAGATAGTTACAAGTTGACATTAGACATTTTAAGAAGGATATCAAGTACTTGTTAAGAGTATGTTAGCAGTCTGTCCAGCTTGATGGTTGAGCTCCAGAAAATCAATAATGAGGTGGCTTTGAAAGGATTTTTTGACAGCTACAGATTTAAAAAATAAAGGCAGGGAAAAGAACCTTATACATTCACAAAAACATGGCTCTTCAGGACAGTATGGTTTGAAATAGAACTAAGTGTAAAGAAACTCATTTTAGAGTGAATTCATCAGTGGAATAATTAACCTTCTTAACTTACAGCAGGGCAAATCAACAGTCAGAAAATAAATTAGCATCCACAGTATCACATATTAGGCACAAAACTGATCCAATCAGGTTTACATCTTCAGAAATTCTGCCTCAAGTAAGAATTAGTGGGAAAAATTTGTGTAAAATAAACCATGCTGTCTCTAAATCTGAATGTGCCAACATTGATGCCTTAACTAAAACATAAAAAAATATTTTTCTAATTAAATGTTACCTTCCGTTTCATTGTAATTACTTGTGACATTAGCAAATTGTTTCCTAGCTGTAAACACTGCTGACCCTCCCCCACAGTATAATACCAAATGAAGTCACAATTCAAATCACCATGACTTTTGATAGCACAATTTGTTGCTATTTATTGGAAAATTTGAGCACATCATCTCTT
>SCHK01380728.1:0-10472 GCA_004124795.1 Poropuntius huangchuchieni | reverse complement strand
TTTTTTTTTTTTTTTTACAAAAGATACATCTGGGCCAATGATTTTAGGACTTTTTATGGGTTTCAGGATGTAGCCGCCCAACAGATGTAGCATTAACTCACCATAGACTGCATTCATCTGTAAAGAAATCTGTTAAAAATGTTTTGTTTATGTGTTCATTTATGAAACGCAAGAATAACAAATGTCTAAGTCGTTCATAAAACCATTCCTCGGTAAATTGCCAGATTCAATTCAATGCAACAGTTTATCTAAGAATGGATTTATGAACAATGTACACAGAAATTCTTCACTGTGTTTCATGAATGAGCTCCAAAAAATATTTAAATGTCTTATGCTTTTCTTGATATGTGAATATTTCTATGTAGTTATATATAAAAAGTACAAATATGTAGCTTTCTTAATTTTTGTGAAATTTTGTGAATAAACTAACTGAATGCACATATGTAACCATACTATGCTCTGTATTTATGAGAGGCTTGCAATGTTTTCTTATGGACTGCTGAATGTGTAAAAGCCTATTAAAGACATTACTAAATATACAAATAGTAACTATTTTTATTGGCTGACATAAACTGCTACAAAATTATTCTTGCCTTTTATTTTTTTCAATGTCTTAAAAGAAACACATTCCCTTTGCTACTGTAGTGCACGTGCTGTTGTGTTTTCCTTGAGAAAAGAGGATTGCCTGTGTAAGGATTAGCAGAACTGTGAATATTTTCACTCTTTACACCGGTTTTCTTTAATATTGTTCATTTTTATGAATGGTAGAGTATTAGAATTTTAGGAAGAATATAATTTTCTATTTAAAATTACTCTTTGTTTAGTTTACCATGTTTCATGAGTCTGTTGCTGTACGTTCGCTTAAAAGCCTCAGTGGATTTACACATTTGGCAGAAAAAAGATGAGACATACCTGACCTTTGATCAGTGACTCGTTGGTGTTATTAGGGCTGGGAAAAAAAATAGGTTCAATCAAATATATTCAGAATGGATGTTTATTGTTTGACATGCAATTTGCAATTCATTTTGTCATACATTATGCAATACTGTGGTTTTCTACAATTAAGCAATATAGCATTTGTCATAAGAGGTTTAGAACACAAAATAAGCATTCTCAAAAAAGAAAAAAATTCAGTCACATTTCATTTAAAAGCATTCTTAGGAAAATTTGACAAGAATCCTTCTTCACTATGTACAATACACAAGGTTGCAGAAAAGGCAAAACAACTTTATACATTACAGGTTCACAGAAATCTCAGAGTCCTCCTCGGTGCTCTGTTTTATAAATTCAATCAGTGAGGACAGTGTACTGTTTGGATCAAGCAAAGCAACGAGAGGAATATTCACACCTATCTCTTGAAACAAGCGATTTTGCAATGTCATGGCCAGCATCGAGTCAATTCCCAGTGCAGTGAGCGCTGTTTCATCACTAAGATCATCAGTATCCACACAACAAATTTCAATCAGGATCTTTCTAACACAGTCATCTACCGATGACTGAACATTTATCCTGGAGTCCTCAACAACCTTGTTTTTTAGTCCCTCCTCCACTAAAGCAGACAGACGAAACTTGAGAGACACATTTTGAGAAAGCACATGGTTCTTTAGGTTCCTGAAATTGAATTTGCTGACCACCTGCTGGGGATAGTTGTCTAACAGGCAGTTATCCAGTGCTTCATGAATCTCTGACACATCCATGCTCATTAGCCCTTTTGTTTCCAAAAACGTCTGAAAATTGTCTTTGTCCATTAGCAGGCCTAGTTTAAGGGGTCCCCAATTGATTGACTGTCCTGCAAGTCCAATATTGCGTCGGAAGTGACAAAAAGCATCCAGAAAGGAATTAGCTGCTGCATAGTTGGCTTGTGCAGCATTTCCAATGAAAGATGAGATTGAGGAATAGCACACAAAGTAATCGAGTGTTTGGCTGTGCAGAGTGGCAAAGTGAAGATTAAGAGCACCACAGACTTTAGGTCGCAGGACTTTTTGGAAAAGAGATCTATCGAGAGTTTCCAGTAATCCATCATGTAGAACAGCGGCACTGTGGAACACCCCTCTGACTGGATAAGAGGAGAAATGTTTTCCAATCACAGTAATGGCTTCCATCACCTGCTCTGACACTGAGACATCACACTGAAGTGTGAGAATTCTTATCCCGTATCGCCTCTGGAGACTGCTTATGTCCACTTGTACCTTTTCAGATGGTGCACTCCTTGAGAGAGTGGCAATGCATCCTCCGCCCCTGTGGGCAATAAACTTAACGGTTTCAAATCCCAAACCGGAAAGACCACCTGTAACTATGTACACACCACTCTTTGAGAACAACTGCTTTGTTCTTGGAAGCAAAGGGATAGCAGACACCTTGCTCGTTGAATCGTCACTGGCCAGAGCTATCAAGTCTAGAGTTCTTGCACTGAAGTAAGATCCAGAATGTTCTGCAGACTGAGAATGCATAACGTCAGGGAGCACCATCTGAAAAGTACTGCTTTGTATTGATGGGCATGCTTTGTGCAACTGGATTCCCTTCAGCCACTTCTGTAGCCGAGCTCCATTTGCCTTAAGGCGTGATTTCTGGAAAATTTTGGACATCTCAAGAGTCTGGAAATAGGTTTTCTCACTGTCCCTCTGCATTACATCTATTGTTGAGTACCATGGCTCACGGATGCCACATACTGCAATGATGTGATTTGCACTGGCAACACTGACAATCTCTGTCAAAAGCGAGCAATCGTATGGTGGAAGAATCACAAAAAGGAGACACTGCTTTGTATTTTGGGCTAATCCACTCATCTCACTCTCTGTAAAAACACTCCAGCCTGATTTGCTTGCTATGAGTGTCAATAATTTGACCAAAGCTGAATCATAAACAGTAGAGAAGATGCCTAACCTTTGCTGTTGTTTGGTCTTGGGTAATGCACACTGCAGTATCTCCCAGATCAGGAAAATGTATGAAACACAGGGAGAGTCCTTTAGGAATGGAAGCATTTTTATTTTGAAGCACACATCTTCTGGGAGGACAACTCTGGAAGTTGCTTTTACAGGGTAACAACAGATAACATGGTCACCTACTTTAAGTTTGTTGACATCCTTTCCCACAGCTGTAATTATCCCACTGAAGTCAAGTGCCATGAGACTGTGGTTCTGAGTTGTGTGCTTGTTCCAGTACATCGTCTGACCAAACTTTAGTTCTGAAGTACTAACTGGAAAATAATCCGATGAGTGCACACATACCTTACTCAGCTGAACCTCAATGCTTTTCCCCTCAATAGTATGGACTGAACATGCTGAAGGCAAAGCTGATAAGCTGGTCATCCTGTAGGGATTGGTTGTCTGCAAAGTGAAGTCCCGAGGCTGTAAGGCTTTTGATTCAGCCTTCACTTCCCTAACTGTGGTGACAGGAGTATGAGTTATCACAGCAGAGTAAACCTTCCCCTTGCTGATGAAGACTTCTGGGCACTCTTGGGTCTTATGTGAGTTAAGCACATGGGCCAGTGCTTCTATATCCTCTCTTGACACTGTGGAAAGGTCAATGAGCTGGAAAGAGATGCCTGACAACTCAGCAGCACATGCCCTTGTCATGCCAGAGAGCACAAATCCAGGACTTATACTTTCAACTGTCTCTTCCGCTGACCTGTATGTAATGACACGGATGGAACATGCATGACTGCGGCTTTTCAAAGACAAAACAACCTGACGGTAAAGATCACAGCTGTCTACCAAGGACTCTAGAATGACTTCAGACTGGAGGTGACTAATATTCTGAATGCCCCAGATAAACAGGATTGTATCCAGTTCCATGTCTGCTTCATTGCAAGGAGACTTCAACAGTAATTCTGGGACCTGCAAGGCTAAGCCTTTTGATAAATCAGTTGGAGGAACAAGTACAGATTTTGGATGCAAATATGGCTTTAAACTTTTTGCTATACCCAAGGTGTCTTCAAAGACCAAAGCCTTAATTCTACTGGGGAAACTGCTGTCAGCAAGAATGCCAACCTTCTGGTTATGAAAGAAACATGATTCCCTGATCTGTGCATGTCTTCTCAGAAAATTAATTCTGACATCCCTCAGCTCAATCAACACATGACCATCTTTGTCAGTGAAACAACCACAAACCTCAAAGTAGTCTGGCATTTCTTTGGTCAATCTCATATACATGAACATCTCTTCACAGGGAGGTGCAGCTATAACCAAACTCCCAATGGCAGAGGGAAATCCAGGCCTGACGGTGTTAGATACTAATGCTAAAACTGAGGACATTTGCAAGAAGTAATCTAGGACCACAGGATGCAAGCAATACTCATACAGATGGTTAAGTACTTTTTCTGGAATCCTGAGAATGGTCACTGCTTCCTTGAATTCTTGTCCATAATGAATGTCACCCAGTTGTTTGAAGTTGGGCCCGTACTCAAATCCTATGTCTTGAAGAGTGTTGTACACATCCTTTGTTTCAATGACTGATGGACATCTCTTTAAAACAGTGTTGAGGTGAATGTTTTGCTCTTTGATCATAGCTGGACCGCCTTCATGGCTGATGGTGCCTGATGCATGCACAGTAATAGAGGACTGAACCTGAAATGTGGTTGTATCCTTGGATGTCTCAGTTGTGATTTTGAGAGGAGGGCAGTTCTTAGTTAGAACAAGCAAACTCTGAAAGTTGATTGTGAGCTGAAATGAGTTCAGAGGTTTTTTTGGAATAGCAGTTTCCATCATGGATGCAATAGCCAACTCAACGTACAACGCCCCTGGGGCAATGGAGATGCCATTGTTCTTGTGTTCCCAAAGATAGGAGGTTGTAGCTGCTGACAGGTTGCACTTGATTACTCTGCCATCACGTTTACTTAGACTTATCAGAGGATGTGGACTGCGAGAGACTGTGTCATTTCCCCGTCTTACATCCTCAAAGTATACCTCATTCTTTTGACATTCAAACTGATACCTTGGGAAAGCAACAAGCTCTGTTTCAAACCCTTTGTAGAACTCATCCCACTTCACATTGACCCCCAGTTCAAACAGTTTTGATACAGCTGTGAAAATTGTCTCCTGGTCTTTATCTGGATGCACTGAAGAAAGCACTGTGGTGTCATTTCCCAGGATCTCCATGATGTTCCTCTGCAGAGCTCGTCTTGGACCAATTTCCACAAAGACTGTGTTCCTTGTGTGGTTGGAAACTGCTTTAATTGCTTGTTCAAATGCAACAGGCTTTCGAATGTTTCTTGCCCAGTATTCACCTGTGACAAAGTCCCCTTGACGACATATCTCTCCAGTTACTGTAGAAAAAAGTTCACAGTCCTTTTCATTCAGAGTTAAATCTCCAATGGTGTCTTTGATTTGGCCCAGTATAGGATCCATCATATGACTATGGTAGGCAGCAGGAACATCCAAGACATAAAGGAACAGGTTTTTACCCTTGAACGAAGACTGAAGCTTCTGGTGCACATTATCAACTGCTTCTTTATCACCTGACAGCACACATGACATAGGACTGTTCACAGCAGCTAGGCAAATCTTTCCAGTGTATGTAGGGAGAATTTCCAGAACATCTAGAACAGGAATGTTACCAACGACCAGCATCCTCCCACCCATGACTTTGGTCTGCAGCACACTGCGATGGTAGACAACTTTTACTGCATCCTCAAGAGACAGCAGGCCAGAGCAATGAGCTGCTGCAACCTCTCCCACAGAGTGTCCAAGAACAATATCCGGTCTTATGCCCCAGTTCTTAAAAAGGTGAACAATTGCAACCTGGATTGCAAAGAGAAGTGGCTGGACAACATTCGGTTTAGTGATATCTTCATTGTCATAGCAATTTGCGATCTTTTGCAAAATGCTGGTGCATCTGAATTTTTGGAAGTAGTTTTCAACCTCTTTGACCTTGTCCCTAAATGCAGGTTCTTCTCTCAATAGCTGCTTACACATTCCCCTGTAAGTAACGCCATTCCCACAAAATACAAAAACTAACTTTAGGTCCTGCTTTGTTGGAGATAATTTCTTGTTCATGCTAGCTTTGAGTAGTGATTTTAATTGTGACACAGATGATGCAGCAAAGACTTTCCGAAATTTGTGTGTTATGTGGCTTCTTCTGCAGGCAGCTGTATAAGCAAGAGCTTGTAGATCAACTGTCTCATCTGCTGAAATCCTCTGATACGTGTCAGCTATGCACAACTGAAGAGACTGATCCGTGGCTGCAGACAGTGGAAGCAGTTTTAGAGGTTCAAGAGTGTGGCTGTCAGAGACTGTTGCTTGAACATACTCGCTGATGATGGCATGGGCATTGGTGCCACCAAACCCAAAGCTGTTTAATCCAGCCATCCTTATCCTGGATCCGGAGTAAAGCCATTTTTCAGTTCTGATGGGGATTTTAAGATTGAGCGCTTTAGCATCTATGCTTGAATTTTCCGCTGAGTAGAACACAGAGGGGACAATGGTTTCATGTTTCATCATTAACAGAATCTTTATAAGTCCTGCCACCCCTGCTGCAGATTCTGTATGTCCGATGTTACTCTTCACAGAGCCAATATACAGAGGCTCTGAGCTTAAGGGTCTTGCTTTGGCAATGATTTTTGAGATACTTCCTGCTTCAACCGGATCTCCTGCTGGTGTTCCAGTCCCATGAGCTTCTACATACTGAATATTTGCTAGATAATTCTCAGAGGAGTAGATCATGCGTAGCAGAGCCTCCTGTTGGGTCATGGAGGGTTTGGTGATCGGTGTGACTGTGTGGCCATCTTGGTTTACTGCAGTCTTGTTCACAATTCCCCAAATATGATCAAAGTCGTCAAGAGCCTGAAAAGAGACATTTGCCTTATTATAAACCATAAATAAATTTAATATTAACATTATGAATAATTTTAAACAGTAAAATGTCTACCTTTTCCAAAGGCTTCAGGAGGACTATACCACATCCCTCCCCTCTACCATATCCGTCTGCTGTATGGCAGAATGGTTTGCTTGTGCCCTCAGGTGAGATCATCTTTGCCTTGCTGAGGGCCACAAAGACTCGAGGTTCAAGGATGCAGCTGACCCCTCCACACAGAGCCATTTCACAGTCCCCTGAGAATGAGGTAAAACAAGGATAATTAACAATGTGAATATCAAGCAATGAACAGACTTCAGAGTTAAAATAGTTTCATTACCTTGTCTGATGGCCTGACACGCAGAATGAAGAGCGACAAGGGACGAAGAACATGCACTGTCGATGGCAAATGAAGGTCCAGTCAGGTTGAAGACAAAGGAAATTCTGTTGGCAGCTACACTCATAGCTGTTCCCGTGCCATTATAATGGGTTATTGTGCTGGGACTGTTGTTCAAAAGCGTCTCGTAGTCCCTGTTCATAAGACCTAAAATCAAACGCAACACTGTATCAGTATCCTAAAGTTAAAAACAAACAAAAAAGCAAATTGCATTAGATTTAGCTTATGTATGTACCTATGTAAACCCCTGTTCTGGTCCCGCTCACTTTTTCCAAGGGTATCCCAGCATCCTCTAGAGCTCGGTATGCACACTGCAGCAACAGTTTCTGCTGGGGGTCCATGTAATCAGCTTCAGCCTCGCTGATACCAAAGAGCTTGTGATCAAACTCATTGAACCTGCAAAAAAGAAACTCTTTTACTTCATCGTTTCACCGTTTTAGTAACTATAAACCTCAAATGCATCATCATGAACTGATTATTCCTACTCTTCAATGAGAGCAGCTTTGGTCGTCTGTGTTTTTCCTGGTTTGCTCTCATCAGGATGAAACCACTCTGATGTGTCAAATCTTTCATCTGGAATCTGTTCCACACAGTTCCTTCCCTCTACAAGAACTTTCCAGAAACTATCAACACCCTCACCTGTGAAGGTAGCAGATAGTCATGAAAATGCACACAGTATTGTCACAAAATAAGTAAGAGTACATAACACATAAATACAGTACATTTACCTCCTGGGAAGTTGCATCCGATTCCAATGATAGCAATATCCTTGTCCATTTTCCTAATTATTTTTTACAAAGATAATTATGACTCTTTGCAAAAATTAAAAAACAAAGCACAAGCATCTTTCAGCTCTGATGGTCTCCTCATGGATGTGACTAGTATTCATCAGCTCCCCAGTAAGATCTAGGCATTTTTATAAAGCCTTTCACAACTGAAAACCAATGGGAAAGCACATTTCTTTCAACAAAGGGTCTTTAAATGTGCAATCCTTCCTCTTGTAACCAGTAATTGTGATGGTTTGAAACAAAACACTGTAATTACAGACTTGGGTAAAGATGCAAACACTGATTGCAGTTTCCCTCACTGGGCACAACAAAGCTATTGTCTTAAAGCTGCTGGGGTGATTCTCTAATTCATGATTGGCTTTAATTGGTTTCCATTTAGAAACATGTAACAAATGATGAGAAAAAAGGACCTGAATGTGTGTAGACCACCAATTTGAAATAAGATAACCAATGACTATCTCAGCACACCTAACCTGATACCTGCAATTTTCAGACTGAATGGTTTACTGCTAGTCTTTTATTCTGGGCCCCTAAAGACCCATAAAATTAAACCAAATTAATTTCAGTGTTCATTTCAATCTCAAACAAAATCCCAGCTTAACATTCTTACTTTAAGGAAACGACAAGGAAATAGGCTTTTTTTTCAACTTTATTTATAGTCTTGCCATGTTCATTTCTGAGAGAAATAGAAATAAACATGTAATTAACGTCAAAAGAAAGCACACTAATAATTTTTCAAACATATATAAACAGTGCAGTCACCTACACACACACGCAGACAACCAAAATGTGGCAGAAGATGGGGCAAGAGGCTTTTAGCTACCCCTGGAAGAGTATATTCAAATAAATAACTTAATGAATAAAATCAGGGGCTAGTAAGGTCCACTGGAAACATTAGGAAAAATCTACAGTACTCTGAGTCAATTGTTCAGATACACATTTACAGATATATTTATTCTGTATCTGTAGATGTTAAAATAATACTGACATTCTAAAGTGACATTCGTAATTGGTTTGTGGTTTAGCGCAGTATGGTAATAGTGAACAATCTATACTACTATGGTTACTGATAACGGGACGACCTGGTTTGCCATTTGCTTTCAAGTAAAATGCACCATTTATGAGCTTCCTGTTTTTACCCATTCCATAAAATGACTTACAAACAAGTGCTTCTATCCAGTGACTAAGTAACAAATAATAGGATGAATAAAACATGTAATGAACATCATCCTCTTCCTGTTATAGCTTCTTAAAACAAAGCAAAGAATTTACATTATTTCATTTGTAGCCATTACCTATTGGTTCAATGCTCAGGCATATGTACTTTTGGCATCAATTTACCTTCTCAAAATAATAGAAAATATATCTGAATTTCTGTTAGCTTAGCATTTGAAAGCCAACGTGTTGCCTGAAAAATGAAAAATATTAAGAGAGAAGGCTGGAAAGTCATTCAAAAGCCTTTCTTGTTACAAACATTTATATTTACAAATAGTAAAAGTAAGATTGTGCCTCGAAATGTCTCTGTTAATCCAAGACTTTATCATCTGGGATCCAGTGACTTTCCCTCCAAGATCATCTGGATTTCCTTTGCATCTAGAGTCTCGTACGTTAGTAGGGCATCGGCCAGCAGCTTGTGTTCTTTGCTGTAGGTCTTAAGTAGCTTCTTTGCCCTTTCATACGAGTTCTGAAAAAGGCAATTAGAAGATGAATTTACACAATCATCAGTCAAATATCACTTACAAACAAAATCTAAACACCTACCTGCAACAGCACCCTGACTTCCTGTTCTACAGCAGCTTGGGTCTCCGGGCTGTGGTGCGTCAGGTCACTGTAGGTCATGACCCCCAGCTGCTCAAAGCACAAAGAGGTGAGTGAACTGCAGTTACAGGAACAACAGTAATGCACAAAGGCTTCACACAAGTTTCTGATTACGACAGGATCCTGACGTTAGAGATGGGGCGGATGTGAGTGTAGTTTAGACCCTGTATGTGCGCTGCTCATTTTTGGACATGGAGTATGAACTGAGTGCCGGGGAAGGGATTAGGATGAAACACAGAGTTAAGTCTGGAATGTGAGCGCTTTGAACACGTGGAAGGACTCAAATGGCTTCTCCAAACAGCTATTCGCTTCATTTCTTTATGAATATATTTAATATCTTCACTTAAAATATGATCCAAGTCGAATCCCTTTGACCTACAATACTAACTTGAAGTACCACCTGAGATTTTAAGTTAATATTTCAGTAATTTACCAACACATTTGCATTTTCATAGTTCTTTGATGTCCGATAAATTACATGCAGGTTAACAAAGTGAGTGTTTTTAAAGGGATAGTTCACCCAAAAATGAAAATTGGACGTTTTTTAGCTTACCCCAAGGGCATTCGTCGTGACGTTTGTGCACACTCTCAATCTCTCGCGCGAATACGTCACTCATAGTTTAAACGTATTCGCGCGAAAGACCGCTTGAGAGTGCGCACAGACGTCACGACGGATGCGT
>SCHK01380715.1:0-14145 GCA_004124795.1 Poropuntius huangchuchieni | reverse complement strand
AGCAGAATTACTCAAAATTATCTTTTTATTATATATTAGATAAAACAATTAGATTCATGTTTAAAGATGTTGTTAAATGAGTTTAATGAAACTACTATTCATAGATCCTTTTTCAATACATTTAACAAGTATTTGACATAAAATGAAAAAAAAAAAAAAAAAAAAAAAAAAAAATGTAGACAGTTACTGCAATTAGTTCACACAACTGAAAATTTAACATTAATCAATAATCCATTGTTTCAATTTAAAGTAAGTGTTCATGCTTGACTTAAAATTTTTAAAACTTTAAAAATGTAAGTTTGATTAACTTTTTTATTTGGATATCTTAAATTTTAAGTTGTAACTATTTGCAGAAGCATTTTTTTTTTTTTTTGCAGTTATGTCACACTGAAATATCTTCAGTAATAATAATATAACTTGAAAAAGTACTATTTTTTGAACGCATTTATAATGGATTGATTCATTTTTATTTTAAGCGATACTACTAGTCCTCCACACATTTGTGTTCGCATTACTTTGAATATGACATCATTCCTGACTAAGGTCTAAAAATTCAGGGGAGTGTCACTCTTCAAATCACACTCAATAAATGCATCGCTCTCATACAAAAGTCTCTATAGACCGCTAAGAGAAAGACATCTGGAATATTCCATCAGTGAGACCGGGCCAGGTCTTTGAGAGCACACCATCACAAGAAGTAAACTGTTTGAAAACGCCCACTACACCACCAGCTAACAAATATAGACACTGAACTAACAAATCAACTCCCACAGTAATGAAGGCCCCTCTAAAGTCACTGTATCCTTATGTGGCCATCCTGTTTTTAGCCATAATTTTTAATGTTAGATCATAGTGGTTAGTGGGTGTATTTGCTGAGCTAATGTTGATTTTAGCCAGCTCCCCTAAATTGAGCAAAACTAACAGGAAACAAGTGAACAGTTAAACTGTGGTCACATTAGTAACAATTTAGTGAAATTTCGAGGGCAAGAAGGTCCATTGTGTATTGTCGATACACAAGGGTCTGTGAGGCGGAAAACATGGACAGAATTGCAGAATTCGGTTATAAAAATTTAATTTACTGTATATCGTGAAATGTCACGGAATTTGCCAAAATTGAAATCAAATTAGGATCTGCCCCCTCAAAATATAAACACAAGAACAATCTCTTGAACTGCTCAGAGAGTCACTTCATGAGCATTTTGCCGTTTCTTTTGAGTAAAACTATGGTAATATCATTTAAAAACAGAAACCTAAAAAGGTCTTTACAGCAACCCGTCAAAATAAAAGACTGGTTTAACCTGAAGAAATTGTGACAGAAATGTATTAGTGAATGTAATGATAGTACTACAACTAATAATAAAAATATTATTAAAATACCTTTTTTCAAGGAAAGGGTTAGAGATGATATTTAGAGATGCTTTTGATTAATAAAATTTAATGAAACCATTAAAATAGAAAAGAAAACTAGTGGAAAACAATACAAAAAAAATAACTGAATTTGATTTTTTTTAAAAACAAACAAAAAAAAAAAAAAAAAAAAAAAAACATACTTCATAGGAACTTACATTTTTTTTTTTTTCATAAATTGCTGTTAAATTGTGTACGTTTCATGATTTCAATTAATAAATGGAAAAAATTGAATTAAAAAAAATAAAATGGATTTCATGGGGCCCTAAGTATGAATCTGATTGATTGATTTGAAGTAATTTTTCAAATCAAACAGTTTTCTGGCATATTCACGTGACCAACTCGAACCTGTTGTGACAAATTCCCAATCATGTGGCCACCCAATGTGATAAATATCTACTCTGAATTTATTAACACTTATGCACTTGTTTATGAACAGCTGGTTTCAGGCAAAGAAAAAAAAAAAAAAATGTGAGTTACTGTACCAGTCCCTGATATATGTGTGTACTACTGGAAATAAGCACCACAGTCCGCTGAGAGTTCGATATAGACTTTAAAGATCGAATAAACAACTCGTGTCTTGTCAAAAACACCCCAGCGCGGAATTAAAGTAGGCGTCTCAAAGTGCCGCTTCTGTCTGAACCTGGCCGACTCCGAAGCGCCTGCTTCAGATTAATAAATTGATGAAAAAATACATTTATACACATGCTCATCCCAAGCAGCTTCAAAGGCCTTCTCATTGATGTCACTGAACGTAGCGAGTGTGTGTGTGTGTGTGTGAGGAGGGCTGGTTGGTTTGCCAGTCCTCACGGGGGGTTGAATCTCTCCTGAAGGGCCCGGCTCTTGAAAAGCCAGCGAAGGCTATAAACAGAATATGTAATGGCAGGGACGGAACAGAGGGAGGGATGATGGGCAAGCTAAGGGTGGCAGAAGGGGTCGACGCCAACTCCCGCTCTCCTAAGAGAAAGGAAGGAGGAGGGAAGGCCAAGGCTGGCAGTGTTTCACACAATTCAAAGAGTATAGAGCGCGCGAACACGCTCGCACGATGCACTGGTACTTTTTCTAGGACACGAGTTGAATGGTTGATGGGTTTAAGGAGAGTTTATGTTTGACAAGAACCTTCAACCTGACTGAGAAAAGTTTCTTCAGCTTCTTGAAGTTTCTTCTTTTCAAAAAACTCAACACTTCAGTGCTAAAGTATAAGTCTGCGAAAGACAGAAATACAACCGGTTTATTGAGCTTCAATCATTATTTGAGAAACTCAAAAGTCATCGTTTACTCAATGTCCTTCCAAATCCTTATTTGATGCGCTCAGTGTATGTCAGTTGATCAGTGTTTATATATGTCAATAACAGTTAATTAAATCTGTTCATCGATTTAGAAGGTTTACTCGATTCATAAAGATCTTTTCGTACTTTTTGAGGTGTTAAGGTTTTGATTACGTGTGCTTTCAGTGGATGGACACAAAAGTGAGAATATTAAAAAGTCTTAAGGGTTTGGAAGAACATGAGAGTGAGTAAATGATGACTCTCTTAATTTTAATTGCAATACACAAATTTGATAAGCTTGTGTTTTATAGATGAGGCTCAAAACGTCATTTGAATATCACTGAAATATGTCTTTCCACTGCTGGAATAACTAACTTCGTTAGACCACAGTCTTGTATCTGGTCCAAAGTGGACGATCTAAGACCAATAATAAACCACTTCCCAGTAATTTATACTGGCGTTAGGTGGTCAAACTTTCATTTAGTGTGTGGTTAACAGTTAATGACCAACCAATGACTAGCAAACCATGTTCCAAAACATAAACCAGATTTTCCAAAGGGTCCAAAAAATTTACACTGGACAATAAATCACGAGATTAGATTTTTTATTAAACACTTAGTTTTTTATCCCTCACAGCCATTTATTTGCATCAGCTGAAATACAACTCTGATTCTACTAGTTGTCTTCTCAAATATCTAATGGAATGAAGAAAAGCATGAACAAAAACATGCAATAATATTCCATGCAAGCATACGTTCCTTTAGTCAAACGTCACACATTAACCACGGGAAAGTAGATTGTTTTAAAGGTTGGAGAAAACATGTAGAAATCAGTCAAGACTGTTTACACAGTTGTGATACCAGCATCAACAAAGAGAACATTTGGCAACTACACTTCAGGTTGCCATCAACAGATCTCTCCGTCACTCACTGGTGAGCAAACACACACGTTTGGGGTGTAAGCAAAATGCTCAGTCTGTTGAAGGTACAGTTACACTCAATGTAGAGGCAAGAGACGTAAAGAAACTGTTCATCGTTTGCTCACCCTCAAATCAGTCCAAAACTAAGCCCTATATTATGGAATAATAAAAGCAGATGTTTAGAAGAATGTTCATGCTGCTCTTTTCCCATACAGTGAATGGTGACCAGGGGCTGTACAAGTCCAAAAATGTCAAAAATCACCATAAAACTATCATAACGTAGTACATATGACACATGTGTTGTATTCCAAGTCTACCAGTTACTTCTACTGGATTTTCTGTTATTTTTGGAGCTCGACAGCATTCACAGAGCAGATCTGCTAAAATTCTGCTTTTTGCGTTTGATGGAGAAAAAAAAAAAAAATTATGAGCGACACAAAGGTGGCACAACTGGCATTTTTTCCTTTACAGGTACAGCCGTCATCTTGAATACACACAGTTTACTTAAAGAAATGGACATAAAAACTACACACGCACACACCGACAATAGCACTATTGACTCAACTGTGTCTGAAAGATTTTAAGTGCTGGCAGAGTGAGAACACCTGAATGTGGAAAAATGCCCAGCGTAGGCCTGGAACGCCGTAAAAGACATGTGGCCTGAGCTGTGATGACATGCTCAGGCATTACAAAAGCGTGTGTTTGTGCGCGCGTGTGCCCTGTGCTATTCTTCCCCAAAAGACAAGACTAAACAGTTTAAAATGTGTTTCCACTGAGGTGTGTTTGTTTGCCGATGTGGGCGCCGCAACACAAAAGAGTCGTTCGGTTCCTTGTTCAGGCCCAAAACCCGACAGCGTTAAAACAACACGGGATTGTGTTGAAAGCTTTTGCTTTGGAAGGTAGAGACCGAAATCGAATGAAAAAGGAGTCTGAAAACCGATTACGACCAAGTTTTTCAACGGCTTTTCCAGGAGACCTGGCCAGAAAATCATTTCAGCATGTAAATGTGCATTAAAATACAATGTTAGAAAACGCTACAGGCCTACGAAAAACATTTAGGACTGAATCCATTCGGTGTGTTTACAAACCATTATTACGCACCCGTGTCAAAACCTGTCATCAAACTGAAGAGAGGCATTGCTGTGGTTTGTACAGGGAACAGGTTGTAATACAGGACAATGACTGTTTATCTTTGATTACCTTTGACTGTCTATACTGACAGAACTTTGTTTTTGGCTTTCTGATTGGTTGCGAGCTAGATTTGACATCATTTTGTCCATTTGAGCACCAAAGTTCAATATGATCTATATTATGTGTTCAGAATCTCATGTGTGACCCTGGACCACAAAACCAGTCATAAGGGTCCGTTTTTTTAAATGAGATTTATGAATAAATAAGCTTTCCATTGATGTATGGTTTGTTAGGATAGGACAATATTTGGCCAAGATACAACTATTTGACAATCTGGAATCTGAAAGTGCAAAAACCCCCAAATATTGAGAAAATCGCCTATAAAGCTGTACAAATGAAGTTCTTAGCAATGCATATTACTAATAAAAAAATTAATTTTGATATATTTACGCTAGGAAATTTACAAAATATCTTCATGGAACATGACCTTTACTTATTATCCTTTGGCATAAAATAAAAATTGTTCATTTTGACCCATACAATGTTTTTTTTGTTATTGCTACAAATATACCTGTGCTACTTATGACTGGTTTTGTGCTCCAGGGTCACATATTTGCAATTTGCAACAAAGTAAGGATTGACACTTTTCTAATGCAACATTAGGAACTGCAATGGCCACATAAAAATGCATTTAAATAATCATAAAATTAAATCACAAAGTGGATAAATGTTATTTAAACACATTTTGCTCAAATGAGTTCTCAAATAAGTTCTCATATGTTCACAATCTGTCTCATACTTGCAACTTGTAAAATAAGGAAGAATTTTGACACTTTTCTAATGCCTCACATTTTTAGGAAGCCACATAAAAGTGTACTTAACTTTCACAATGTGGCTAAATTTTACTTCGCATTGTGCATATACTCTGAATGCTCCACATATCAAGTTCTCTCCATTTCCAACACCCCTAGCAGACGATTCCTCGAGCCAGGCTTGAGCATTCATCTCAGTGACAAGCATTGAGAAGAGTAGAGCTGGTTGGCCGCCACACTCGATCCTTAAAAACAGTCCCACTGGATTATTGAGGAATGTCAGCTCGGAGCAGGCCCTAAATCAATTATGGGAAATCTGCACGCCTGCATTTCCCCACATCTTTCCCTTCTGTCACTTCATACCTCAGTTTCTTTCCATCTTCCACTTATTTCTGTCCTCTTCTCGGCTCTTTTTCACCGTTTTCTTTTCCGTTTTTACTAAGAGCGTCTCTTACACGATGCTTTTCAAAGTTATCTGGACTTTTGCCCTCACCACTACATGAATAGGAATTTAAAAATGTCAAACAAGAAGCGTGAGGTCTGAACTGCTCAATGGCTAATCTAGTGGATCTGACCATCAGGTCTCAAAACACTTGAAAAAAAAGTTATGTTTTTGTGAGGGTGGAATTTTTTTTCCTTTTGACGGATTTCATTAATATGCGACGAAGGCCTTTAGCATTCACAATTGCATTCAAGGTTAGTTATCTGAATTAAAGTGCAGGTCTTAACACACACACACCTACAGTTGCAACAGATTTCAGACTGATACTTAAATGCCCCAAAGGAGAGACGTGTAAAATTACACATTTCAAAATTGACTTGTCAATTACCGTGTTTACATAAACATTTTCTTAAAAACAGCTGGTGGAAACACATCCTGAATGAAATCGTGAACTCCTTAAAGTTCATATATTATTATATATTAATTAAAATAAGTTTATTACAAATAAAAAAATGTTTGTTTAGGTTATTAAAAATTCTCAATTTCTTAATCTTAAAAATCAAGCAAGGAAATCCATCTAAAGGACTAGTTGATCATTGTGACAGTTTCTATCCCAAAGCACATCATACACTAAATATAATACAACACAGCACCCAACAACAATAACCTCATTAATCACAATGTCACATGTGTGCATGCCCATATGTGCGTTACTGTCACTAAAGAATGTTAAGAAATTCTAAGGATTAAGCAACGGTCTTTGTTTGCAGTTCTTAACTAAAGCCACAGGTATTCAAAACTCCACATTCCCTTTGGCAAATCTTTCCTTCCTACAACTATAAATATTACATGAAATCATGAATTCAGAGGAGCTTTTCAATTCCACCTCAGGGATATCAGAGCAACAGCACAAGAAACGTACATATTAGTTTAGAAGCGACATGATTAGAAGTTTACTCTATTTGCGACTGCTTTAGGCTTCACTTTGGCATTCAAGGCCTGCCTTAGCCAAGCGTTGTGTATTCTCAGATTCCTGTAATATGATTTGTGCGCTTTACGGTAGTAACCAAACAGAGGGTTTGGTAGGAAAATAAATATAAAACGAATCTATGCAGCGAACCTGAGAATGATTTGATTGCATTTTCACTGGTACAAATATGTAGTGCACCATATAAAAGCAACAGACAAAAATACTTGACATTTTTTTCTTCTGTAAAATAAAAAGAAAAATTGCCATAGGGGAAAAAAAAACCTTTTCTTCTGAAACAGACTCAATTTTTCATTTTTCATCCCATGGTAGAAGTTTAATGGCTTTCATTCTGACAAAGAACATTCTCTGAAGTCTTTTATATTCAATCCAGTTCCTCAGATTCTCTATTTTACAAAACACTGAACCTATTGAATACCTTTTTAGAATGACATTGTCAAATTAGTCAAAAAAAAAAAAAAAAAAAAGAGGATACAGCACAGACTCATGCTTTTCCCTGGCAAACATACTCTACATTTGTGCATTTGTTTGAGCGTAACACAGAAGATCATTCAGATTCTGACGGGTTCCTCAGCTTTGTTTGGAAACTTCCTTATGTGATTTTGACAGCTGTGACTGAGGCTGTCTGAGCGAGAGCTTAAGATTAGTGTGTAAATATCTGAAGTATGCCAACCACTCATTGTCTGACGCTCGGCTCGCTCTAGAGGTGCCGATTGACAGGCTAAGCTCATCTGCCTCAATGACCTCCCATTTTACTCGGTCCACACTGGGATAGATCTGATCTGCTTGAGGTCTCGCTTACCCCGGGATGATCTGAGCACGAGCGCTGATCTGCTCGGGGTCTGGAGGTTATGAACTCCTGCGATTTGAATACTGTGAGGAATAATAAGAGTTAGATGCCTCTTTTTCAAAACAGGATGAGTCTTGCGTGGATATTTGTCTCACATCTGGATGCATTCGGTTATGGGGTCATTTTCTCTGGGAACCAGATCTTTTGACGGTCCCCAATCAGCTAAACGAATTAAAATAACTTATAATCTTTATCCTGAATGACATCATCTGAATATTTGCTAGTAAGCCCATATTAGCCTTTGGCTCCTTAATGCGCATTATACTAGAGTTAACAGAGGGCTTCTGTGCTTGTGAGAGGTGCCTGACATTGGCTTAATTCACCATTTGAGTCTGCGATGGAACGATTTTCGCGAAAAATCATAAAGGAAAGTTTGCTCGTTGCAGGTACACCCCAAGGCGATTTTAAGGGTGGGATGAACCATGTTCCTTCAGGATAATTTAAGCAATAGGCTCTTCCCACAACAACACACTATAGGCCGAGGAACAAAGGAGGATCTGGGTACCACAACTACTATGCAACTAGTCTGTAAGGAGCAGCCATTAGGCTAATGAGGGCCTATGGAGATCCCAATGAAGCCATCAGCATTCACTCAGAATGACAATGTAAGACTAACGCCTCAAGAACTGAATGGAAGGGATTGGGAAGGAGGGAGCGCTCGTACGGACGAGTGAAAAGAAACGGAGAGGCCAAGTAAAACTTGCGCGAGTGTCTAGAGGGAGGAGGCGGGGGAGAAAGCGCAACTTTTCGCTCAAACGCTTGGCCGGGTCCAATCAAATCACATTGCGATTCAGAGTAAAGAAGGAGGATTTGAGGTCTGGAATAAACAATGGCTGTAAAACGTGTTGATTTGGGGGAGATGGCTCACGGTTTAGCCAAAAAACATTCCGGGTTGAGGCTTTCAAAGACCCAACCGTTCATTCTCTTTTTTTTCTGCAGAGCGCTGACGCATAACACCGAGGCAAAGCCATACATGAATGCCTGCTGAGTTCTTTGCAAATTGGGTTGAAAAGACCCAATGCTGGGGCTAAAAGGGCAGTCAACCTTTCCCAGACACGGACACAAAACTCCAACACATCTATAGGGAGAGAACAGGCTAACTCTGCAGCCCTCGGACAAGAAGAACGAACACCCAGATAGAATTTCACTGTGACAGACCTCTTCGCTCGGCCAGACTAATCTTATTTTAAAGAAGGCTAAACAAGCAGCCTGAAACTGCTTAATTACGGCCCAGTGGCAGACAGCACCGAATTAGATTCACTGGGTATTAGATCAATTAGCCAACCATTTCACAGACAAACATGAGGAATCTTCAGTGTATTTAGACACCGAAATGCGGGGCCAAAACACCATAAAATACTTTAGATGCAAGATTTTGGCAAATCTGATCCAGTACATGCTGGCGATAACTAGACATGATCTCCTACACCACAAATAAATGAATAGAAAACTGTCAAATACAAGTCAAAGAGATGAAGTACACAATTAAAACCAATTAAACCGTTTAATAGCCTCAAACATGAACTAATGCTAAAATGACATCAGCAATCAACTTCCACATGCATATTTTCATCAAATAACTGACTGGTGAGCTACTAAATCTTAAGCGCTAAAACTCAATGAAAAGAGGCAGATTTTTTATGCACACAACTAGCTGACTGAGAATGATCATGACTGTAGATATTAAAGGCGATACGACCTTACAATATTCAAAATAGCGGTTGGTCGGTGCTGATTTTCATCCTTTATAAGGAAACATGTTGGTTTCATTCTGCACAAGGGCCATTATAAACCCTCACATGATGTTTCTCGCTGGCTCTTAAAAGACTCCAGAGATGCACCGAGGCAGACAGTGTGTTCAATGGCACTCACCGTTCTTGCGCTTGGAGACAAGGCGCCGTTGGACAAGTAAGGGTTGGCCAGATCTGGGATCATTAGAAACGGGTAGCCTGGATAATGGGGGCTCTTAAAAAATCCTCCATCTTGCTGTCTTCTCAAAGCTTGACAGTGGAAAGACAAATGATTAGGGATCAATGCTTGGACACAAAAGTTAAGTAAAGAACAAGTATGGCAAGCTGTTTCGACGTTTATTCGTATTACACATATATTTTTTACTTGTACTGATACGCTGCTAGCAGTTTTTTTATATATATATATTTGTTACTAATCCAACATTGGTTAGTATCTGTTTTTCTTTTTTTTTTCTTTTTAAATATCACTAGTAACTATTCATTAAACACTATTACCCATTAGTAGCAAGTAACTATTTTTGATTGCTACTGGTAACAAACTGCAAAATTTTCCTATTGAATTCTATGTAAACCTGTGGTTAAGATATCATCTGTTCACTTCCTACTAGTGTATATTCTAATGGTTTCTGCTACCGAGTTTAGTTTTGCTAGTAATTGTGAATGACAGTAGATTTCTTTTTAAAAATCTAAAATAACAGCATCTATTTCAGAACTTACACTAGAACTTATTGGATATTAATACCTATTTTTTATTACAGAAATATCTATCAAAAAATTTAACTATAACAATTGTTATCTCTCAAATTTCAGTTGTTTGTAACATAACTTGTAATTACTAGTTAAAAATAAATTACAGCAGGAAACCTATAAAAATGTTACTATTAGCATGCACACTAATAAATAGTAACTAGGAGAAGCCAACTGAAATAGATACTTAACTATTTAAATAGTCATACTATTTTTTTTTTTTTTTTTTTTAAAACACTGTTATATAATGAATAGCTATAAACGAAACTGAAAAAGATATTATTAGTAACAAAAACAGAAAGTAGTTTTTAAGGACTAATTGTTAAATCGGCATGCCATAGCAGCAGTTTGCTCGTACCTTCAGTGAAATACTCTCGGGCTTTCTCATAACTTTCAAGATCAGCTCTTGGTTGAGGGCGCCTCTCGTTCTGCTGAAGGAAAGAACGAGGAGCGGAGAAAAACAAAACAGAAAAGTTATTTTTCCGACGGCAACAACCACATCCATGCGTCTGTCAACACGCGGTGTCTGACTTACCTCAGAATCGGATGAACTGCTGTTATTTTCCGACTCGTTCACTAGAGAAGACTTCACATCGTCCAGATCTCTTTCGGCTGACACATTTTCGGAGATTTTCTCCTCTTGTTCGCCCTCATCTTTGAATGAGATCATTTCATCGTTCGCCCCCAACTCATCCCCTCCGCCTCCGTTAAGCTGTGGCATGTTTACGAGCGTCTTGCAACGGTAACAAAATCAAGAGTTTGTGTTGACTCTGAAGTGCACGAGAACGGCGCAGTCCACGCAATGCAGGAAAACACACAGGAGCTTTCAGAAATAATCCTTGACACATGAATTTAAATCCAATTTGTCCATGATTACTTTAAGAAGCGATCTCACACAAAGCTCGACAGTTTCCCTGCAACAAACTCTGCAAACTCAACTCCAGACGTGAAGCGCCGTGTCCTCCGCTGACAAACTCACCAAACACGAATAAAAAAAAGTCGAAACAGGCGTATTCTCGCCCGATTCTACATTCCACAGTCGAGCGCAAAAGTTGAGCGACTTTTTCTTTAAAACGCGCAACCGTCTGTAAACGCGCGTGCTGATTGCAACAAAAGTTGCAACAACGGTCGCGGCGCCTCCGTAGTCTCTATCCCAAAGACGTGTTGTAGTCACGTAAAACACAGATTCCTCCTCAGATCAGCTGCTCGTTTCTTCCACACTGCGACTTACAACCGTCATGTTTGATGAGCTAAAGCACGAACACTGAAAACGGTGTGTTCAGACGCGAAGAGGCTCCGTTTCCCTGTGCGTTGAGCTGCTGATGGGGAATGCAAAAGCAGCAGAGAGTGTGTGTGTGTGTGTGAGCGAGTGAGTGTGTGCGCTGGACGAGCAGAATGCAGAGGAGGAGTTAAGCGCTGAAAAACGACACTCCATTCAGCACACACACACACTCACACTCAGCGAAGTTTAAAGGAACAGTTTGTTCAGGACTTGATTCTTGAAATAGTTCAGTGACACAGGGTTTGGGATTGCGTTATTTAAGCAATATCACAAGAGCAGTTCAGCACGGCTCTAATTCGTTCGCATTCAGTACAACAGCAGAATTGTTTTTATAAAACGGTAGCTTACATCTCTGACAAAAATGTCAAGTTGTATATTTTTTCTTCATTTATAAAATGCTCCAAACGAAGCTATAAAGCGTCGCCTCACCAAGCAACAGAGTAAAAACTGGACTGGATCAGCTCTGTGAGTGGACCGGAGTTTACCGCTCAAAAGCGTTCGAACTCCACTCCGCGTTTTCCATTTCCCGCCATAGTGAGAGAAACCCGCTCTGAGGCTGATGTACCTTCATGTGGAGTCGGAAATATCGTAGGCGATAATTATGAGTAAATCAAGTAAAGTTGATTTACAAGTGGGAATAGTAATTGTAGATTATACCCAAGTTGTAGAATTGTGGCTTTGTAAGGGGCATGTCAGTGCGACCCATGGCGGCAACAACAAACCTAAATGGTTGGCTTTTGCAAAGTTTTTTTTCGTAAACATAGGGCATTACATACTAAAGAGGTTTTAAATAACAAATGTAAAATTAATCACTCACATTCCATGCTTTTCTTTATGCAAATCTAATGTTTTGTTAATAGGCCTATATGCAAAAATAAAGTGCCCCTATTATGCCATTTCCAATATTGCCTTTCATGCAGTGTGTAATGTAGCTGTATGTGAATGTAAACGATTTGCAAAGTTGTAAATCCGAAAGTGCACGATAAATAAAATTATTGTCTCCCAAAATAAAGAATCGACTCTATACAGGCTAAACGAGTCGTTAGTAATTCGAATCCCACTTCCGTGACGGCTACACGTCACGGGGTAACACATTTGCATAATTCTCGCCTATGTTCTACATTGGCCTGCCACGAACAACTTGACCCCGCCCACAAACACGTCATTTTACTGCAGCTGCTTCTCTAATCTTGAAGAGTTTAGCGCGGGATACAAAAAACACTTACTCTTGAAAGACGGTTCAGTACCCAACAAGTATGATAAATAATAGATGCTTATATTTCCATCGAGTGTTCAAAATACAGAACTATGGCAATCGTTTCCGATGCGCTGTACGCAGTAGACTATAGTTTTCTCTGGCATTACAAGATGAAAAAATAATTTTAATTTTATTACATTTTATATTATTTTAATTTATATATTTTTTATATCATTTAGTTTTTCTCTGCATGTTATCAAAAGGCCCAGTCACATTATCATCCATTATCTATAATGTAATCAATAATAAATAATGTATCAATAATGTACACTGTAAAAAAGAAAAGTGAGGTTTCCTCAATTTTTTTAAGTTAAGTCAACTTTTCACTTTTTACAGTGTACGGAGGCGCACACATGACACGTGGGGTAAAAAATTATGTATTGTGGCCACAAATTATAAACTTGTTCCCATGACTTGTTAATCCATGGCCACAATTTACAAATATGTTGCCTTGATGCTTTAAATCTTGGCCATGTTGTACTAATTTATTCCCTCCTATTTAGCTATTTAACTAAAACGAGTGAACAAATCAGCAAATCGTGGCCATGAATAAACATGTTGTGGGACAGAATTCTTCAAAATGCTGATATTCAAACACTGAATAGTTCTAATAATATTTATATTATTATTAACATGTATAATATTTAGTAGACTTTAGTAGACTTTCTGGCGTTAATGTTAGTGAAATCCAAAATATGGTGGTAGCAGTTATAATAAATTACATGTAGCTACTTAGTTGTGTATCTTTATTGCCAAAAAATATTTAAACAAAAATGATTAAACATCAGCACATTAACTTTTGTGCTACTGACATGAGTGATGCATCAAATCTTGCAGCTTGTTTTTTTTTTTCTTCCTTCGTTGGAACATGAAAGTATAAAGAGTTGACAGAAAGCAAATTGGAAAAGAGAATGCAACGGAATCAGGAAAGGACCAAAAGTTGGGACTCGAATTTAGGTTGCCCTCAATGAGTTAAAAGTTAAAAATAAAACAAAGATCACTGGAGTACCTTTTACAAGATAATACTATTTCAGCCTATCTACTAAGTTTATTTCAATGTGTACCTTGCGGTTTCTTTGTAATTATCCGTGAAAATTACTAGCAATTTCTGACTGAAAATTGCTTCAAAGCCTTTTTTTTTTTCAGTGTACATGTTGGAGCGTTGCCCAAAAAGCTTGTTGAGGAGAGGAGTGCTATTACTTTTCTAAGCCATCTGATTTATGAGTTCTGTAGAAAAAAATTCCCACAAACTTACATTGAAGGAGGCATGTTTTCTTTTTCTTTTCTTTT
>SCHK01380635.1:0-10055 GCA_004124795.1 Poropuntius huangchuchieni | reverse complement strand
TTCATGTGCAGATCATATCTTAGGTTGTCTGTAAAAGTAAAGCAAGTCAGGATATGTAGCAGACCTGACTATAACCGAGTTTGTTCCTTCATCAAACCAATGTGAGTGCATAACATGCTAATTTTTCCAAGAAAGTCTGGAATTTACTGAAACGGCTGTTTTTCCCCTCTCTTCCAAATCTCATTACAGGTATGTGATAGTGTTTCACTCAATCCGAAGGAATGCGCCTTGTTTAATTGGAACTGCAGCAGACTGTTTCTGCTAAATGTCAGGGATATTTTAGCACTGTCACACATAAATGCAGTGCTAGAGGTGTAGCCTGAGCTGTATCAACGAGAGATGGTGTTTATTGGGTTGTCAGGGTCTGTTACGTCATTCCAAGGCTGTGTTAAACCCCCTGTTGTGGGTGCAAAACTAGGACGTCCTCTCCTGCTAGAGGTTGACTTAACTCAAGCAAGCTTAGCTCATCCTCTGCAGTACTACACATCATTCTGGACACCTCTTAGTCACTCCAAACCAGGTAGCAAGAATACTTGTTCGTGCAAAAAAATTAAAAGTACTCATTCATTCTAGAATCTAGATTTTCTTCCCCCATTTACAAGCTAAAAATAGCCACACCTCATCTGCCGCTGTCGTTCCACTCCATGGTCAGAACTGGAGCAGACAGTTTTGGGTAATGACGTGGGGCAGAGTTGGCCCGAGGGAATGTTTTAGCTCTCACATGAGCTTCAGGAATGAAAAAACCAAGAAGTGTGGCACAGTCTCAGCTTGGCTCAGCTGTTGTACCCAACTGTACATACAACTGTACGCTCTATGTCGGTCACGGTGACCCTCCCATGTCATTGTATACGAGTCTCAAATGGCACAGCCACGATTTGTGGATATTGCACATAGACTTTTACGATCTGGCAAGCTTTATTCTGATTGGTTGAGTTGTGCAATTTATTACAGTAAATTCTATAGAAATCTGTCTGGTTGCCTGCCATACACCTCCACTTGATTGTTAGTGTAAAATGATAGTGATTGGTTCTACGAACACTATTCTTGTGTATTTCACCTGAAATTGTGAAAAATGTGAATCCATTTCCTCATAAAACTACCTCCTACTAAGTCCCCAATGACCCTTTAACATTCCTTCCCTTGCGGCAGTTTTTCTGTCTTCTACCTCTCCCGTGTGGAATGTGACAGTCAGGTGGCTGGTTCCTGCCTTGCTGGACGTTCCCACGTGATGGTGACCTGTCTGTGACCCTGCATAAGTTAGTGGGGTTAAAGGAGAGATGAGCACCGGTGGCCGTCCATCTGACCTAAATTATGTTCCACATATGTAGATAATCCTACTCTTGGTTTCATAGTGTGTGTAAATGTGAAGAGGATAGGCAGTCTAAAACATTCAGTGCACATTCAGTCCACCTCCAGCTTCATAAATATTGGAGTATGGTGCTCAAATGCTCACTCTGCATAGTAAGCAGTTTTGGATGGAGTAAAAAAATAAATCCCTCACTAGAGCTCCACTGTTACCTAAAATGTGTTGTCTAAAATAATCTTCCTGGACTCTTGTCCATGTGACATCTTCTCTGCTCTCACGTTCGCTGTATGCCATTGGAACTGACAGCAAACGACAGAAAGGATGCAAGATAGTACCACTGGAAAGTATAAAGTGGAAGCCCTGCGCTCTTGTTCTTGTTGGGCCATCCTCATCGCTGCGAGTTCTTCTGATTCCAGACAGAGCCAGTCGGAATGGCAGTGCCGTGACGCTTCACATGTGATTCTCCCAAGCCGAAGGAATGCAGGCCTGATGCCCTAATCTGGTACGCTTTGCTCCGAGGCTTGTGATTGCAAGAACAAACATATTCACTCCACTTTCAGGCTTAATGGATTTGAGGCAGCCCTGATGATCAGCGAACACCCTGAGCACCATAAAGCTTGTTACGTCATTGACTGAAAGCCTTGTTTCCCAAGATTTCATTAACTGTACTATCTGGTATTCTACAAGTTTTACTTTAGTAGAGTTCTGCATCGTCAACGACATGCCTATTAATAGACCAACTGTGCTACTTTGAACAACATCCAGGAATTTGGACCTCAGTTGACGAAGCATCTCGATTTTCTCTGCAGCTCTTGCTCTGTCTGATCTTCTTGTTTCGCTGCTGTCTATTCTGTCTTTGCATTTGTATCATCAAAAAGGAAAAGGAAGCCTTCAGCTTCCTGTGTGTAACACATCTGATGAGGAAGCACACTCTGTGCTGTCAGTGCTTACAAACACCGTGGCTTTTGCCCTAGATGGGTCAGCAATGCTTGCTTCCTTGTTCCGCTTTACTTTCAAGCTCGATGTTAGTGCTATGAAATAAACTTTACTTATTTGAAGTGCGTAGATGTATCCCACTTCTTGGAAATAAGGACTGACAAAGATTGAATTGTTGGAAGTCACAGAGTTTCACTTTGTTGTTAGTAGGTGTTCTTTCTTGACTGTCGTACCTAACTGTGTTAGGAGTTGTATCATGTGAGCTCCACTCTAGTTGCCGAAATCACATCGTTATGCATTTGCATAAAGTTGAACTCTGCTTGACACATCACCAAAAGGTCTTATGACTAACACATTCGACAAGAAGTATTGTCTCAAATGGGTCATTTCAAATGCAAACGATGTTGCCACTAGCTGTAGCACATTTAGTCCTTCTCCTTCAGCTATGTAGGGAAGCTGTGCCCATTGAGGGCATAAAATTTTCAACACCTCGTTTTCTCAGTTGCACATCAGGGTGCTCATAGTGTGCAGTGTTTAAGTAAGAGCACACCACATTGATAGTGCAGAAGTACAGTGTGAAGAAAAAGATGCACCATTGGTTAACTTTGGCTAATTTTGCTTTTCTCAGTTTAAAGCCAGCTCATCAAACCTGCTTACTGTACTCCTGGTATAAAAGTGGGTCACTCTTGTCTCCACACAACTTCCTTTTTGCTGAGTTACAGAGACACTGCAGGATGGTTGTGGTCAAATTGGTGATGGCAAAGATTTTTCTTGTTTAATAGTTTTGCCAAGTTTTCTTTAAAAAAGAAGATCCAAGAAGAGCCAAAATTTCCTAGTTATCGCAACTGGTTTTGACCTTCTAGCGTGTTACTACCGGCGTTCAAAGTTACAATAAGCTGTTCTTTTGTGTGGTCTACGTGCATAGACTTTTTGTAAACAAGGAGAACAATCAGTCATAGATAAGGCTCCGACTCTTCGGTCTTTGAGCATGGAGGACCCTTCAGGTGATGCCGGAGGGCAGGATAGCAAACATGTAATGAGCTTTAGCTCTCACTTCTGCTGGTTTTTGTAGACAAAGCGGTGAGTCAGTTTGATAGGGCTACGGAGGAGGATGTGGTTGAGTTGTGCTTTGGAGCCTCTTAAGAAAGTTAGACTGATAAAAAGGCCTGATTCATCCAGACAACAGACAGGTGTTCATGAGAGCCGACTAATTTAGTGACTCACCTACACCTGTCGTGCCTTGGCTTGCACTTATTGACAGGAGAGTTTGTCGCCTCTGAGTGTACGTGGATGCGGTGTAGCATATTCCCGTCTGCTGGTGGTTTTTTGCACATCAAGATGAATCTAAGCCTTATTAGTCACTGACTCTTCTTACTTTGTTCCTGTTCCTCACACTCATAAACCTCTCTGATTTCAGAGTGAGAAGATGAAGACATTATCCAGGCCCAGCATTCTGGTTGGAAGTTGCAGATTCAGCCCATCTAGAGCAAGCGTCCGAACAGCTTGCTTATCTTAAGTTCTTTGAAGCAGTCATTGGTTATCAGTGTTCCTGTTCAAGGATAAAGGAGGCACTGATGTCTACCCATTGCTTTATCATGCGCCCTGCAAGATTTTGTTCCCTTTCTTATTCCTGCTTTGCATTTATTCAGAGATTGCTGGGAAATTGAGAAAAAGCATCTCAATCCCCGACTGTATCTCTGTAACGCTCGCTACCTCTCTCGCCCGTTCCTATAAATAACTCTCATGTGGGACAAAGGTGTCAGCAGCGCGTGATTTACATTTTGAGCGCCACTTATTTACCTCTGCTGAACCGTGCTACGCTCTGCTGAGCGCTCAGTGGTGCTTTCCCTTTACAGGGCCCTAATAAACACCCCGGGCAATGGGCGCTAACTCCGGGCAGAAATCCAAAATACTCTCCTCTCTCTCCACTCTTACCCTTTCTCCTGCGTTCTCTTCAGTCCAGCGAGCTAATCTGGGAAAATTACGTGAGGGGTGCTATAGTGCATTAGCAAAAACTCGGACGTTTTTTTTTTTTATTACAGAGAAACTACTGTCCTGACCACAGTTTGAAGTTTGAAGAATTGCAAAGTGAAAACATTTTTAGTGACTTGCTTGAACAATAACAAATCTGGTTGACGTGCATAGACAAATCGAACTCTATCGCCCCCTTGAGTTTGGAGGTTTCTTGGCAAAAATGGCAATATATAATCAATGACATTTTGGAGACTCTTGATGTGTCTTTTTTTTATTTGTACGTTTTTACTGCTAAGATCAAATGGATCAACAAAAAAACAATACTTTAACTGAAAAAGTTACGCTTCTGTCTTGACTCGTCCCAGCTGTGGGAAAGCTGTCATTACATGAAAAGGATCTAAGGAGATTACTAAGGCTTGTCAAAGGGCAGCAGATTTTCATCAATTCCTTTGTGTGATCCTAGGGATTATGAATATACACATTTCAGTCACACTGCCAGAGAATGTTTTTTTGTTATGGATTAAATTTAGCCATTGTAAGTATTGACACTGGGGTTCCTGTGATGCAACTTTAATCATCATTGTTAGGGATTGTTTATATAATCATCAGGAAGCATTTATATAAAAAAATGTTATTAGTCTTCATGTTTTGTTCATAGTTTACAAACTTGCTTTTCTCTCTCATGTCTTGCTTTTCTCATCAAAGGAATCGGCACTGCATATATTAACTTTCATGCAGTTACACACTTGTCATCAGTTTAGATTCAGTGCCCAAGAGATGAAGCGATCCACAACATGGCTGCCAGGCAGATGCCTGAACTTTGTGCATCTGGGCCCATTGCTGAGCAATACATATCTTGTGTGGCCATGAGGAATGCTACTCTGTCACTTTAAACCTGTGCCCCAGCTGAGGGGTCTCTCCTGACCCGCCTCCTTTGCCGATTTGGATGCCTGTCATCTAATCAGAGAGACAGAAACTTGAGCCCTCTCCAACCTGTCCGCTTAACTCCACCCCTCCCCACTTGTCCTCCCACCACAGCTGTTAACGTAATAAGTAAGTAATGTCATTTCTTACAAGTGTCGTTCGCCGATTTCTGATTGAGGAAGTGTAGTTTTCTAAATGATTTCCGGAGTCAAGATATTAGCATCTGTGTATCTCATGTGTCAGATCGCTGCGGAGGTCGTCCTCTTCTGTGTAAATTACTCCACCGTTGATGGAAATGTGCTGCCCTTGTGTTCCCGAGAGGTGAAGTTCTCCATCTCGTGAGCTTGTTAGGATTGAGGGCCTCACAAGAGTCCCATTGTTCAGAGAGGAGAACAACTCTCCTGCAAAGATATAATGCATCAGATGCAGGGTAGTAACTATTATGGTCAGTTCCCTAAAAGTGAAATGTATTTACTGCTGGGAAACCTCTGGGCAGACCTCCCTGCGAATGATTTAAAGACTTTAAAATCTTTTGTTAACATAGCATGTTAACAATGTGCTCTGTGATACACATGGTGAGCATTCACTGCAGCTGCCTGCTTATTACAAATGTATCACAACCCTCTTTGCCAACAACGATAAACAAGTGTGTGGTTTCTGTCGAAGAATGAATTCCTTGCTTTTTTAAAAATGTTTAATTCTCTGTTATCACTCTTATTATTTTACGTGAATGGAAAGATTCATTTTGGAAATTTTAAATTCAAGATGTTATCCCATATGTTGGTTCAAACCTAAATGACCTTTATTTCTGTGGAATACAAAATGAGAAGTTTAGCAGAGTATCCTTGCTGCTCTTTTCGAGTGAACGAGGCATGTGAACTGTTGAACATCTTAAAAGTGCTCCATATAACTTTTGCACTTTTCCAACTGTTCTGAAAAGTGTACATTTAAATAATTTGCTCAAGTCTTCCTTTTTAATCAAATTTTATTTTGACTCGTACATTCAAATATGGAGTCCCATCAGGAACCCACCATGTTTAATTTGACTTGAAATATCATAACCATGTTTTAGACAACAAATCTGCTTCCACACATTTTACTGTGCCATGTCCTAATGGACATTAGTGCAAATGAAATTTGAGAGCAATGGCAGAGGGGGAGATTTTAAGTTAGTAAAAAATTAAATATCAATCTGTTCTTCACAATGGAAGCTTGTATGGCTATATATGACTTGGAATATAGGGCACAAGTTATAAGCTTCTTTTTTTAAGGTATCTTGACATTGTCTGTCCCCTTTCCTGCATTTTAATTTCCCTTTGTTCATTTTTTTATGTAATGGAGTTATCAGTTGTGCTTTTGAGGGTCAGTCCTGACAGCTAAACTATAGGCCGGTGCAAAACTGGACCACTGGAGCCGATCACACCACACAGAGCGCAATTACAAATGCAGACCATAATCTCAGAAACCCTTTTCTTTGAGTTCAGCCCTAAATACACAGGCTGTAATCTTCAAATCACTCCAAGAAAAATGGGCTTCTCAAACTCACTGGCTCCTACAACCAAATCTCCCAATAAAAGGCACAGTAGGAGAGCTGGTCAGATCACTGCAGTCATTATTCTTTCTCCAGAAAATGTGAGACTCTTCAGAGAACACAGTCTCTGCCTTTTACATAGCAATGAATATATAACTAGAACCACTCTATATGCATGCTCTGACTACGTAAACCCCTCTCTCTTGAGAGAGAAGATTAGTGGAATGCAGATCATCTAGAAAAGATGTAGTGTAGCACAGTGTAGTAAGAGAAACCTGTAGGGGTTTTTGTGTTGTTAATAAAAGCCAGGACACACTAGGAACATTACCACATGTTTTCTTCTCTATAACTTTCTTGAGTGATCACACTGCTTGTAATGTGCTTAAAAGCTACAGCTCAACCCACTAGTCAGGGGTGACTAGTCAGGAGCCTGTTACCTCTAGTTGCCCCTGTCCCTGGGGGTGGCTCTGCTCTAACCAGCACCATGTGTAGATGTATGGCAAATTGCCTTGAGTGATTGAACGTATGGGTGAGGGGTAGAAAGAAGGAGGCTTAGGGGCCTATCAGGTTCCTCATGGCGTCAGCCCTGAGTCAGGCCTAAATGTCTATGGATAGGCGAAGGACAACAAAAGGTCAGGTCTGGGAACCCCATGGGCTTTCACCCCGTGCTTCAGCCAAATGGCCTTTGCTCTTTTCAGCCCATATAAAATGCCAAAAGTGTATATCTTGGAATGGAATTTTTTTTTTTTGTGAGCTGATTGACTGACTTTCGTTGATTGATATCAGTGTTTGCATTTTTCGACAACTTCTGCAGCTGTAGTCAGAGCTCAGATGTCCTTCATTACCCAACATCTCAGATTACACATATTTAACCTCTTGGTCGTGACTATGGGATTTATAGTCTTTAAAACTGTAATTAATGGAATACATAATCAATGCAAGCCTTGTTTCTTTAAAAGGGATCGTTTCATTGGCAATCTGCTGGATTCCAGTAGCTATTTCCTGCGGCTATTTCTTAACTCTGTTATACACTCACAGCTACTTTCACTCTCAGGTGAAATCTTTATCCTCATCAAGCTCACTACAGGAAGCTAAATGTTGCATCATTCACTATTTCCTGTATAGCAAAAGTCTTACAGTGCACTATATGGGGTGAAGTGAACAAGAATGAATTCTGAATAGAATAGATAGTTAGATAAGTAATGATGGTATTAATAGTAATAATAATAAATTGACTTTGTACTGTAGATGCGTACTTTTCCAGCTTTGCTTTTTCATGGATAGTAAAATTATATAATACATTTTTGTATGTCATGTTGTTTGAAATGGTTAAGAAATAATAAAAGAATGTGCGACACCCTATTTGAGATGCAGCTAAAGAGTTAGGCTACTCATGGGATCAGAAGGAAGGGGGAGTGGCCATGTTTGAGAGTGACAGCGAGAATTTCCTGTTGCATCCTGTCTCATAAACACTCATGATCAGTTGCATTTTTGATTTGGATGCCAGCGGAGTTTGATTGTCAGCTAATTAAACAAGATCTGTATACCCGAGATTCTTGGAATATTTGGACATTTTTTGCATTTTTGTGTGAGAGTGTTGTTTGCTCATATACTGCCGGATGTGAATCTGTAACTGCACCTCAACCATTCTCACAATCATGAGTCACATCCTGTAGGAAACAAGCTTTCAATGGAGGTTGCTGCTGCTATCAGATTAACCACGTTACCAGCCTCAAACTTCCCTCTGACTGTCAGCACATGAGCTGATTCAGTCCACAGCTGGCCGCTTGCACCACTTCCGCAATTAAGTTCAGCTAGTATGCTGCACAAAGACAGAGAGTGTTTGCTTAATCGCATATCCTTAAGTTTTACCATGTGAATCTGGCATTGCCACTGGTTGGTAAGGTCACGTTGGGTTTGACTCACTTAAGTTTGGGAGCGCTACACAGTGAATGCTACACTGAGAAAAATGTTCTGCTGTATCATTCCAGTTAACAGCTGGTAATGAACTACGGTTCCTGCAGTAGCACTGATGAATGATCATCATTGCTGTTAATCACCTGGTGACTTTGTTACCATGGCAGCGGATCTCTTAAGGGCTTCCTATTCAGGTAAAGCTCACTATCTGCACAGCAGGTGTAATCGGGCACACTCCAGACGCATGGAAAATTGTGCATATCTTATGAAAGCTGATTTTTTTTTTTTTTTCTTCTTTTTTTCTTCTGTGAGGCAGATGGCCTCGTCACATACTTTAAATGCACTGATGACAATCAAATCAGCCTTTTTGTAAAATCGGAAGTTTATTATGTGTCATGAGGGTTTTGCAAAAACAACTACATGCCAGTGTCACATCGCCAATCGTGTGGCAACAAGCCTGACGAAAACGTGGGATTGGCTCAGATCACTCATCAGTTGACTCACACGCCTTGGGCTGTTTGAAAACTGATGTAACATTTAGAACGATCAAATTCTAACATGGCATACAATCTTTTTATCATTGTTTCAATCATTTTGATTGTATCTGTGAAGCTCGTTGTAAGATACCGTGGCTCAAATGGTTGCCCAAACATTAGGGTCTTTTTTTTTAATGAGTCACAAATTTCATGGAAGTGTTTATCACGCTATCTTGCACTTCTGAATGATCTTGACGTCATACCATTCCTCATTCAAGGATGTTCACACCACACATATGGCTCAGCAAGGTCTCAACATGCAGCAATAGTTTATCAGCAGCTTTAGAAGGAAACACCCTCAAGAAACAGCCTTGCTTTTTGTAGGAGCTGTCCGTATATTTGACCTCAAGTTGTCTACGCAGATAAATTTGGCTTATTTGCCTTGCGATGAGCGGCTATAAATATGATTTGTTTCGCCTGGCTTAGTTCAACTCAAAATACCATAAGCATGTGATTTTTGCACTGATCCAGAGGCCTCAGCAAAATAAGACTCTATTTGTGCACTCCTTCTGTTTTCGCTTGTTTTTCAGGTCTCTTGTTTTTGTGACCCCTCGTAAACTCTCGCCACTGATGTAATCGTTGTGTTATGGAAGCCTGAAGGAGTGGGGTTTTCATTATTTGGAAATCACTTATTTCCTGCTGCAGGTGAATCCACAAATCAAGCCACCGTTCATGGCATCCATTAGTTCCATTGAATATTCTGCAGCATACATATATTCCAAAGAACCCTTCACTATGCGCGCTTCAACGGAATATAACAGAAAATGTCTTTCGTGTGCCTTCTTACGTGTGCAATGTTTGCTCATGCTTCTAGAAGGCAACACACGTCAAACACTTCTGAATTCAGCTATGCAAACTGTCATTCATAGCACTGCACAAACCACCTGGATTTATGTAAAAAGTCACCTGACAACTTTTTTTTTCTTCGGTC
>SCHK01380629.1:0-12827 GCA_004124795.1 Poropuntius huangchuchieni | reverse complement strand
TTACAAAAGCACGTTTTGTTGTTATTGTGAGTGCACACAAAGAAACGTAGAGTCTTTATAGATTTGAAAGATGTATTACTCTTATCTGTATGACCAAAAATTACATAGTATTTTAAGAGCAACTTCAGATAAATCTGAAAAGCATTGCTTTCTTATTTATGTGCAAAAACTGAAACTGACATTCTCCAAACATTTCCACTAAACAGCCTGCGTTATGCAGCAGAAACTTGAATATGACCTTCCAACAAAAACCAAACCATGATTCTGTCCTTTCATACTGGTTATCTGTGAAAGAGCTCACCGGGATGCGGCAGCGGGAGCGGAAGGCAGCGACTCTTTTAAGATCTTCCTCTGTGGCCTTGTATGGAACAACAAGAATTGTGGGATAGGTGTCGCACAGCTCGTAGTTCTTATTGAAGAAAGTGACCCTCCACTCACTATTGGGCACACCCTGACAACCAGAACAGAAAAACAACACACAATCTTTAGTAAAAGTACACTGTGCAGTATTTTATGCCATTACATTAGAATTATTATATTTGCAAATGAATGGCGAGCGTGAGAAGGATGAACAAGGGCAGCACGACTGTTTCTACACTAGCACAAGTCCTGGCATCTGGTCCTCACCTGCCTCCTGTACTCTTCCACGGCCTCATAAACGTTCCAGCCATTCTCCTCATACTTCTCCTGACTCAGAAAGGCAAAGAGTTGCTGTGAAAGTCAAAGAAAGAAAAGTGAGAGAGTAAGTTAAAACAGTATTTCATGCATTCTGCTACTGATGAAAGCCAGTTGTGAAATGCTGAATTGTTGAAACAACACTTAATCGCACTACATAAAATTCACAGAAGTGATTAATTTAGTTTTAAATAATTTCTGAATGAGCCTAAAAATTAGCATTTGAGAATAAAGTTAAACATCAAACACTAACCATTCCATGAGACAGTGGGAAAGCATATTTGAAAATAATCTCGAAGATGTCTCTTCGACTGTGGCCTTCTTGCTTCAGAGCAAATCGTAGGTTCCTCATGTCCTGACACACACACACACACACACACAAAATGATTTGAGAATGTCAGACTTTCAAAAAGAGGATGCTTGTTCTGCTCTAACCTAACCTATCATATTTTTATACTACAGCGGTTTACATTCAAAGCAGAAGCTGTAAAGAAGTGCTCTTGAAAACACATGAAGGTACTAACATTACCTTATTTGCTTCCCCTAACATTGGCAGTTGTGGAATGTGAATTTCTAGGGCTTTGTGTGAGCGATACCTTGCAGGTGATTTCAAGCCCGTAGGAGTTCTCTCCTCGACTGGAGGCTCCGCCCATCTTCTCTACACGGGTTATAACACCTAATGGCACGTCCAGAGTAACTGGCGTCTCCTTTAAACAGGAAGTGACAACAATCTTACACATATATATGTACTATAAATACCTCAGAAGTGACACTTTCAGTTCCTTGCAATTAAAGTAAATATGTCCTAAAGCATGTCACGTAAAGTTTGTTTAATAGGTCTTTGGTACCATCTAACCAGTCCACTAACATTTTGTGTGACACCACTAGATATTCAATATAAAACATAAGATTTCAAAACAATCTGCATAACCGTATGAATGATTTTTTTTTCTTTCTGCCACTCTGCCAGGCTGACAGATCATGGCAACGGACCCCAGCAACGATCAAAACATCCACAAAACAGGGCTGCAGGTGTCCGCTGCCATGTGCCAACCAAGGACAGAGCCAGAACCGAGATGAAAGCCTTTCTCTGATATGATGTGATATGAAATCCCTCCTTCTTCCTGTCCTCTCATATCCTACTTTTTTCTATTTTATTACAGACTAACAGATGTGTGCTATAATAAAGGTGGACACTAAAATTTGATCCAAAATAAAGAATGCAGAAACAAGCCTTTAAAGAAAATGAAAGTGAGAAGGAAATACTGAAAGACAGAAGGAAATGGATAAGCTGGTTTTAAAGGAGCACCTGACATGGCCTCAAAATGACTGTGCCTGAACTCGTAGAGAACTAATGCGTTGCAATTTTGGGAAATGAAAATAAAAGTTTCTCTTACTGAGTCAGTGTTCTTGAAGTAGAGTCTGTAGTTGGTGATAAACACCTTTCCTTTGACTGCAGCATTATAAGGGCAGATGTAGATGATGTCTTTATCTGAGGAGTAAAAGAGAGTAGGAAATATAAATAAAGCTCAACATTTATTTAATCTCCATAAAGTCTGTCTTAAAACGTCTGTGTGACAATTAAAGGTGCATTAAAGTTACTTTTGACAAACATGTTTTGTCAAAATGTTGTACAAACACATTAAATGAAGATTCCAGTCATATCAGTGTCCAAGACAAAACTATAGTATATAACAAAAGACCGGTCCTCCCTCATAGGTGCTGCCATTTTGAGATCACATGACCTGCACGGTACTTTATTTTGATGGCCCTCTAATATTTATTATGTAATGCTGCATATTTGCAAATATGTTGGTTTACCAGCCACCGTATAAAAAAAAAATAAAAAATCAGCAGCAGGCAAACATTTCTGCCACCTAGTGGACTGGAGTGTGAAACACTGGATGGCGCACAAATGAACAATAGCATTTTAAAGGTTAAAACTGTTTAAATGCTGAGTTGGTTTTCATGAGTCAGAGCACTTAGTTCAATGATTAGCATGCAACACTGATTTGACTCACAAAGCTTTTTAGGTGCTATGCTAAGATAATGTGTACAGTGAACATGACAAATTTCATAGTATTCTCATGCACAGTGTATGCATGCAGCCTGATTTTTCTGCACACAATCTGTATTCTCAACTTATATAACTTTGCATCAATAACTTTAGGAGAGAAATAGCGAAGACACTGTACAAAACTATATTAAAAAAACGTATTCTATCTGGGGGGGGGGGGGGACGTATTTCTTAAGTCCCTAATAGCCAAAAAGATTACCGTGCTAGTTTTAGGACTAGCATGCCATTTGAACATTACAAATTGACAATATTAAAATGCATTTTAAAATATACAAGTATGATCAAAATGCTTATGGAGATATCAGACTAATTCTTATACAATAAGAGCCTAGAAGCACATGCATGCTCTCACTCACCGATCACTCTCTCTTCTCCCGGCAGCATGGCAACATCTGCCAGCGGCTCCATCTTTAGGCTCTCTCTGGACGCCTGTCAAAACATGCAGGAACATTGGGTTGACATGGGCGCATCCCTCACACGCACACAAACGCTCTCAAATAAGGATGATCATAACCGTTTCTACACTACTCACAACATTAATACACTCAGTACTCAGTGACATCTGATCAGAGGAAAAGAAAAACTCTGGGAAAAAAGCCTGAGAGTGACAGGAATGGAAGAGGAAGTAGTGAAGAGAGGAAAATAAAGAGTAAGAGGAGACTGTCCTCTTTCACCCTCTGTCTGTGAGCACCAGTCTGATGCTCTATGTGTGTGTGATCAGGGATCCAGATTGTCTTTCCCTGGGCTATTTTCCTGCTGCCAGTTGAAGGTTAGTGAACTGGAATGCAAGCTAAGAGTGCCATTCGCTGCGTGTAGTCGTTTATTCTGTCGGCCTTTTGCTGCTGTTCAGTGTTTTGCACGTCGCAACCCTGTGGGCAGAGTGAAGCAAGGGCTTCTGGGTAATGGTCTAGCCCGTGTTCTCGAGATGACAAATGGAGCATCCAAACACACACACACACACAGTGATCTTAGCTGGGAAACTAACCTGGTTCACACAAATAAGAGGTAGTTGGGTAAACAGAAGAGGACAGTTGAGAAAGGGGGTGAATAAAAAACAGCCAACTAGTAAGAGGATTAAAAGAGACAACGTTAAAGACATCTTAAAGGTACAGTGTGTATTTTCTGCAACATTCGTCTGCAATTGTTCACGGCCATCTGGGAAATCAAGCCCAAATGGCTTAGTTCTAGTCGTTTCTGCATATTAAGCTGCGATAGGAAAAAGGAAGAAAGAAAGAAAGGAGACTGACTGAGATAAAAGAGACAAACAGAGGCAATCACAGAGACAGATGGACGGCTCTCTGTACAAAATCTTTCTAGCTGTCCTCGGGGACCCTGGAAAAACGGAGACTCTGGTTCTGCTGCCTATCACCTGCCAGGTGTTACAGCTCCACTAACATATGTATGGAACAGCAGTCTCCTGGCTCAAGTGCTAGCGATGTGCCAACTCCCTGTCTGCCTGGAATCCCCTCTGCCCAGAGAGGTTACATGTGCCAAGACAGACACTGCATATGCATGTGTTTATGTAGGGAGGGGTGCACTGCTTTTAAAGGAAACAATCTATTTCGCTTTAACCACTAAGACAAGTTCCCATTTGAATTACTCAATTTTCACACATTTAGCAACATGCGATATGCAAGCGTATGATTAATCACTCTATAAATGTACTGAGTAGCTAAGCTGGACTGAGTGCACATTTTGGTCTTAAAATAGGTCAGCTAGATAGATGATAAATAACGTGGACATCAACTTTCTTTTTTAATATCATGACTCTATGTATAAAAATATTACATTATGTTATATTTTATTATATTGCATATATAATTATATTAAATGAAATCATGTATATTTTGACCATTTTGCTTTTGCAGCAGCTAGCTTTTAGTTCTGGAGTGTGACAAATTATTTTTAAAAGCACTAATACTCCATGGTCTTGAAAACGCTGTTTAAAATAACTCAATAAGAGAAGTACAAGCAGCATATGCCTCTCCTATAGCATCTATATGGCTGCTTAATACTATAGGAAAGCAGAGCAAAGGGCAGCTCTATTGATACCAGTGAAGTGCATTATTAATTCATGCAGAAAACGAAAGTCTAACCCTCCTACAACAGCATTGCACACTTACAGGATAATGTAGTTTGTAAAGCAAAGGGGGGAAAAATGAGAAACAATCTGTTACAGTCAAAGGACAGGAGGACAGCACAATTACAGCATGTCTGCACGCAGGCTTCACTCACGTTTGGGCTGGAGCTGTTCGGCAGAGGACTGGAGTTGTAAGGTGCTATAGGAGCCGAGGCCATCACTGGGTTTGCTTCTTCCACCTCCACAAGAGACATGTCATTTTTTTTTCAGCTCAACAATAAAGATTTTTTTCCTGCTGGCTAGTAGTTCAGATTTGTAGGCTGTCCTGTCTACATTTTCAGTCGACTCATCATAAAAATATACTTATTTCTAACATCTACATTTTTAAAATGGGTAACTATGACAGCAACAAATTAATAAACATGCTTTTGCTGGACAAAATTGGTATAAAATGATTTTTCATCAACACTACCATTCAAAAGTTTGGGGTCGGTAAGTCGGTAAGTCTCTTATATTCACCAAGGTTACATTTAATTGATCACAATTAAATTATTATATATTGTGAAATACTATTACAATTTAAACTAATTGATTTCTATTTAAAGACATTTTTAAATGTAATTTATTCCAGATATGGCAAAGCAGAATTTTCATCAGCGTTTACTTCAGTCTTTTGTGTCACATGATTGTTTAGAAATCATTTTAATATGCTTATTTAGTGTTCAATATTCAATATTGAAAACAGTTGTGCTAGTTACATTTTTGCGGAAAATTTGATCATTTTTATTTTAAGATTCTTTGGTGAATATAAAGTTCGTAAGAACAGCATTTATTTAAAAAACTAAATTTGAAAATCATACTGACCCCAAGCTTTTGAATGATAGCCTGTGTAAGCCATTAATAACCATGGTATTAATTATTAACAACATTATTAATAACCATTACCATGGTACAATATGTAACTCGGCAGATTTCCAAGACCAACATGCAATACAAACAGACAAATATTTAAATCTGAAAGGCAAAAACAAGTTTATAACCAAACAACGTCAGACAGAAGTGTCAGTTTGATCCAGGCTGAACTCCCTGGATAAACTTTTCTATTTGAAATTATAGAGCAGTACAACAGGCAGCTACGAAAACAGAGAGGGGGAGAATATGGTTGGAAAATGATGCTGGTCAAATGCAAACTTGGGCCATACAGCTCCAACTGAAATCTCATTCAAATTGTGCATTTTCTTCAATCCCTAATGTTCTCAAAAAGCATAGCTGCTGTTTCTAAATCCACATTCAATATTTTTTTTTTGCAGAAACTACCACAGCTGCCTCAGAGTGGAAGTGAGAGAAAAATATGAAACATACTGTGAATAAACAGCAACACCACAGCTGCGAAAGTTAATGAACATCCCGTTAAGTAATGCATTGTGCGATAGATATGCTGACAAATCTTTACTCGATTAAACTAATTTTGATTGTACCATGGAAATGCCATAATAATTTGGACATTGTTTCAATTAGCCATTTTATCTGAAATGTATATTATTAACATAATTTAAATCCTAATGCTTATTATTTGTTTAATAAACTTTTAATAATTTAATAATGATATAAAAGATGATTGTATAAAAACCACCCAACAACACGCCACAAGCTTTTTCATGTTGACACCAAACGCCTCAGCAATATGTCTGCATACAGACAACATCAGCATCGCAATCACTATTTGGCCTAAATGTACACTTTTGTCATGAACTGTAATGTTGAAAACACAAGTTCAGATCTCTGAGTCATTGTGAGGCAAATATGAAGCTCTGAGGTTCAAATGAACACCTGAAGGAATGACACATGGGGTTAGCGGTCAGAGACAAGCATGTAAATGATTACAGCACCAGCCCTGGTAAGAGAGAGAGAGTTATTAATAATGATGATAGGACTGTTGTGGCTCTTACATGACGATGCACATTTAAAGCCTTCTTCCCCTGCTGCCTATAAAGAAAATGACTTTTAATTTAGAGATAAAAGAGAGGAATGAAACTCTCACCCTGAGGCTTTAAATGCCCGGATCAATCACGGCAAAAGTAGCTACACACTTTCCCACTAACTTATGGGATGATGTGATGGAAAATTATGAGCAGTATTCATCTGGCCCATACGAGCACATATCCACTTCCATTCATACACAATGACAGATAACGACATACACATCAAAACAAGCCTCTCCAGGGTCTAAAAAGTCCACTTTTATAACTTCTCGCGATTTCGTGGGAGCTCTTCCACAGTGAATGTATTCCAGCACAGGACTGTGACCAGGAAATAGCTCGGGCCTATCTCTACGACAGCTCTCAAGTGCTACATTTACCCCTGAGTCCGCTCCAAGCAGCCCTAAATACAAACCAGACCCTCACCGAAAAGTCATAACGTGCGACCCGAGCAATCTTGGGTTTGCAAATGTCTTTACTTACCCAGAAACTGCAATTCTCCGTTCCTCAGATCGCCAGTCTGTTTTGCACCGCCGCAGGAAGCGCTCAGCCCGAGTCACGTGACAGCGGTCACGGCGCCCATTGGCTACTTGTCAATTCATGTACTGCAAGGAATTTAGGGAGTTGTATTTTTGACAAGGACTGTGAAATAAGAAGCCCGTTCTTAAAACATGCTGTCATACCTTAACGTTTCTGTCGTGAAAAAGATTTCAAATATCGAAGAAACTCAATTTAAAAGCATCCTACCATAACCTTATTGTTTCATCACACAAAATTAATAAATTTTTAGGCTACTTCAGGATCTATCTAATGTGTAAAAACAAAACAAAATGAGTAATTAACAAAATATATCATTAAAAATAATATTTGTCCCCATATTTCATGTCATTAGTGTTACTGATGGCAAAAAAAAAAGAAAAAAAAAAAAAAGCTTTTGGAATAATCAATTTGTGAGAATCAAAAAAGTAAAAAATTAGAGCAAGATCACAACTTCAACCATATATAGCCCAAAAGTGCAAATGTTTGACAACAAGCATGACTCTCCTCCTCTATGTTGACAGTCAACATTGATTGGAACTATAGGGTCAGAAACAGAGTATAGCTAATTTGGACAAATGGTAGGGCTACATCTGTTTCCATTGTTGCCAGATAACAAACTTCTAGTGTGTTCATCCTGTTGCCCATTTCTGTCAAAACGGACACCATTACCTCTGTTTATAATTTAGAGAAACACAAAATAATGCATGCCTAGAGATTTTATTTTCCCATATAATTACAGATGACCAACAATTCTTTTACTCCTTTCACATCCTTTCTTCTCTTTTACCAGTCATTAATATTTGACACATCATGAATGCATTAGTTTTCTTGCATATTAAGCTATCTGTATTCATTTAAGCCACTAAACTGGTAGAATCTTTCATAAAAATGCAAACTAAAGAGTAAAGGCTGTGCAATCTGATCCCTGCAGTGTCATAGTCATACCAATCATTCCATTCTTACAGATGGCAGTTAACTGTACTTCATTAGAGTCTGTCCATACAGCATCTTGTGCAAATTATGGCTCTGGAAAGCAAGACAGAGTTACACACAAGGTTTTTGAATTACTTGTGGCTTTCAAAGTGTGGATTATCAAGTTTGATTTTATCCATTGCTTCTGTCAATAGCTCTGATCTGTTACTGTGAAACATTTCTAAAACTATCAACTGCTAATGCAATAAAACAAATGCAGCTTTTTATGTGGAAGCGAAACTGCTGATCTAAAAATGAAACAGGCAAAACCATAAAATAGCATTAAGAGGAACTACGCCAAAAATGGCTATTTATATTTAACTATTTATAAGGAAACCAAGTGCAAAAAACAAAGACTGTTTAGCTTGTACTAAATCAAACATTTTTAACACACATTAATGCATGGTTCCCTGAGTCCTGTATGTATTGAGAGAAAATTGTAAGAAAACATTGCCTCACAAAGTTTTGGAACACCTTTATTAGATTAATTATTTTAATTTTCTCATTAGCATATTACTTCTAGATAAGAAAATAGTGATTTCATTTACCAAAATAAAAAGGTACACTGCAAAGGAAATGAAGCGGTTTATTTCATAACTTCAAGCCCCATTTTTTTCTGTGTAAAAAAAAAAAAGGATTGTTCAAAACAGACTAGAACAGAAAGATATGTTCTCTCTTAAATCAACGTCACAAATTTGTTTACCTTGTCCCCGCCTCGTCCTGATAAACATGTACAAAGAGATATACTGGCCGTGGTGCTCTTCTGACCCTATAAGATCATTTTAGCACAGTTGTTATCAGGCATCTCAACATGTGAGGTGTGGTGCTAATATTTATCTGCAGTCATAAATTTCACTCATACCACCAATGGAAATGGAAGTAAGACATACTGAAGAAGAACAGGTTAAACAAAGACCCAAAGGAGACATTTTTGTTTTTATGAGGTTTATTTTCCAATCTAAAAATATGAAGACAAAATATAATAAATCACAATTAATCACAAATCAGAATGTCTTAAAGTTCATGGCATCAACTACATGGTCATGAACTACTGGAGACCCAAGACTCTGGCGCAAAGGACTGTGGGTTTGATGCACCTACTGTGACAGGTGTTGCTCTTGTATTACATAATAGGTGGTGTGATCATATATTTTGTCCCTCTGCTACATTGAGGCTGCCGTTTCAGTGTAGCTGGTGTGCACTTACAAAAGACATTCCTAGAATTGCTGAAAAGTGTCCTTGGTCCAGAAAGCATTAAGATCCTTAAGATCCTCATTTCGTTAGATGGAACAGATTATTACAAAGACACTGGTGTCTAGTGTAAAATGTATTATGCTATGGCAATATGACACAAGTTAGAGAACCTTTAGACTGTGCAATTATGTCAGAATGAAATGCTGTAACAAGGCTGAGAAACATTGTACTCCAAACCTCCCAATTTAAAAACACAAAACAAAAAACGTTCTTAAGCCAGACTGGAGTACCAGAAGTCCAGTTATGTCAAAAACATAACAAATTTTTCATCTTTGTAATACATAGTATTACCCCAAAACTAACCATACTGTCTTGCATAATACAAATTACAATAGAGTTTCCTAGTGTAAAATATTCATTTGCAATTTCAATGTGACACTCATTTCTTTACATCATTGCATTTTTGTTTTATTTATTCTTTTAATAATTATTTACAAAGAAATTCTGAAGAATCCATCAGCAGAAAAGAAGCATAAATATGTGTACTTCTCTTTTGTATGTTACAGTTTAAGAAACCATATTTTACAAAATACTTTATGTACAGGACAAGCCCCTTTTGAAATACCCTCAAATAGTTCATCACATAAATGATTTCATATGCTTTTCAAATAGCAAGAATGAAAAGCTGCACATATGAGCCTGGTCTGGCATGAGATTGCCAACAATACTGTTACCACATTGCATTAAAGGGACAGTTCACACACAAATGACAATTCTGTAGTCATCTACTCACCGCATGTATATAAGTCAATAAAAAGTGTTTCGTCCATACAATGAAATTTAGTGTTGTTTTAAACCCCATTAACTTCCATTAAACAGACAAAAAAAAGTTCTGTCATACAGATTTGGAAAGACATAACGGCAAGTAAATGATGACAGAATTGTCATTTTTGGGTAAACTATCCCTTTAACTGAATGAGAACTTTCTTTACACTGCTGGGGAAAGCCCAAGTTTTCAAATATCAGTGTTTCACTCCATAATAAATTTGATGATAATTACAATATTATTAAAACAGTGCAGAGAGCACTGGAAGAGCAACTTGAGAAAAGGACAGGGCATCTTATAATATAAGCCAGTTAAATGATGGACAAAAGCCAGGCTTAGCAGCGCCTAAGCAGTGCCACATTTCCACCAATACATTCTCACTAATGCTAGCCATGAGAAAAAATAAAAAAAACGCTTGAGGACTTTAAGGTTCGTTCACACCAAAGATGATAATTATAACAATGAACTCAAAGGTTTTCAAGCCAATCAGATGCCACCCAAGCTTGCATGTATAGGACCTAATGTAGCCTACTTCATAATTTAGAAAAAAATCAGCTCAAAACAAAGTTCGTTTCTGGAGCTCGAAACAGCTTGCCCAAGCAAACTTTCTGGAAAAGTAAACCCCTTGGAACTACCACTGGTCCATGGCGTCAGGATGTTCTCTAACAGAATATAGCTGATTGCGTATCTCAAACTTCTTTTTAATAAGCGAAGAACAATAAAGTGAGTATATCGGGCCTTTAAGCTGCAGACAACTGTGCGGTTAAAACAAAAAGAAAGCTACCGTCCGTTGGTTTGGACACTAATATAGTTCTTGTTATAGTTAACGCTCTTGGTGTGAACATGCCTTTACAGAGCGATGACCCCACAAACCCATTCTTGCACTGTGTAGTGATTTTCAAACCTAAGACGCTCCTGATCAGTCCCTATGAGTTTTGCTCAAGGTATTCATCTATCATGGTGAGATTGTTCAGCCAGTCTTCGTTGTTGCCCACCAGAGTGTCTATGAAGTCCACCTCCGGACCGCCACCGCCTCCTCCTCCAGGTCCTTGTAGCCCTGCTGCCATTGCCCCATTGCTCTGATGCTGTGGGGTGTAGTCATAGGAAGGCAGTTTATCTCCGGGGTTGTAGCCCTGTGGTGAACAGTGTTTCCCTGCAGAAGCAGTCTGGTAACTGGGAGGCCCTATCCCATGGGCAGGGTGCATCATGGATGGACCTCCTGGTTTCATAACAGCTAGAGCGGAAAGTGGACCTCGCATTCTGAGGTTCTGTTGGGACATGGAGGATAGCGGCTGGGTGGTGGGCATCTTCTGGTCCTGTCTGCCAACCAAACCAGGTGCTACTTGATTGGGAGGAGGACGGGAACCAGGGAAGTTGGCTGGCATACCTGCCATGCCGGATCGCTGTGGAAACTGAGGACCTCCGCATCCAGGTAGGGCTCCTCCGGCAGGGAAAGGATGTGGGTGGTTCGCAGGGTCCATATGCGGTTGCACCCCTTGTTGGTGCTGCCAGAGCTGGGACTGTGACGTGGGCTGCTGCTGCTGGGGAGGGAACATCATACGCGACTGAAGAGCTCCAGCTTGGTGCAATGCCTGCCGCAGGTGGTGGGTTGGCACGGGACCGCCTGGTAGGTTGGGGCATGGCATTCCTGGTCGTGTCACAGCGTGAGCCGGGTGTAACGGTTGACGTGGAGGCCCACCCATTCCCATCATGCTCTGGCCAGGCTGCATCGCCATTCCAAAGTCTTGCGACGGGTGGCAGAGGGGCTGTTTGGAACCTTTGCCACACACGTATCCTCCAACTGACGGGCCCATCTGAGACACCGAGCTGGAGGAAAGACCCATTCGGTTTGTGGGTAAAGGACCACTATGGGACAGCATGGAGGAATTCAGCTGTTGAGAAGCTCCCAGAGGATAACCACCACACTCTGGAGGGAGCGGTCGACCTGGACCTGCAAGACAGCAAAAATAGTTGACTTTCTGCATGCCTTTAGGTATACTACTGTTTAAAAGTTTAGGGTTGATAAATTTTTTTAATGTTTTAAAAAGAAGACATCTCTTATGTTTACCACAGGGCTATTTATTTTATTAAAAATACAATAAAACAGTACTATTGTGAAATCTAATTATTTAAAATAAGTAATTAAATTACTTATTACAGCAGCCATTACTCTAGGCTTCAGTGTGTCATGGTCCTTCAGAAATCATTCTAACATGCTGATTTCGTGATCAAGAAAGATCTCTGCTTATTATCACTGTTGAATACAGTTGTGCCGATTAATGTTTTTCTGGTGATAAATGGTGATTTAATTTTTTCCAGGTTTTCTGATAAATTAAAAGCTTATTTAAAACAGATTTTTTTGTAACAATGTAAAAGTCTTTTTTGAACATTTTTAACAATTTAATGCATCATTGTATTAAAGGTAGTGGTGTCAAAGATTAAGCGCGAGTAATCGCATCCAAAATAAAAGTTTTTGTGTACATA
>SCHK01380318.1:17564-27926 GCA_004124795.1 Poropuntius huangchuchieni | reverse complement strand
AATAATAATAATAATAATAATATATTAATAAATGCTATAATGACATATAATCAACACTAAAATAACACTGCTCTTATGACCTCCATGTCAAAGCTACTAGTTAAACGTTATAAGGTCAACACACATCATAAAACAAACAACTAAAGATCAGGTGACATTTGCATGGGAATTATGCACTGAATGTAATTCCACACATAGAAGGGCGTCATATTTAATTTTGAGATTGATTATGTCATAATTTCTGGCAGTTTTAAAGGTTACCACCACCACATGGTCGGTCCTTGGAGCATCAGTGCTCAATATTCAGGAAAGATTAGGTGTTCATGCAGGAGGTTCTTCTTTTGTAAACAGCAACAAACAATAGGCCACAACTTCATAAAAGCTGAGAAAACAGACCTAAATGCAAGAAGTGTGATTTGTTCACCACAAGACTGGCTGAGCAAGTCTTAAGGTACATCGTGAATCTGACCTGCAAGCTTCAAGGCACATTGTGGATCAGATTTCTGCTGTTTGATGGTGATGGTTGAGAATACGGACTTCAGAGACTGAGGTTACAAACTGCTAAGGAAAGTAATCAGAGAACACCAGAACAGCAAGCTTACAGTCCAGGTGTTGGATTACAGGTGTTGAAAGACTATTGGCTTTCTAACTAGTACTGTTTGAGAACATAATGAATATTCCCAAAAAACCAAAGCAATCTCATTTCCAGCATTCTTCAGTTTTTATTGTTTTAAAACTATAATGTGGCTATTAAAACTAATAATATCAATATTTGAAGTACATGACTCATGATCACCCCTCCCAATTGGAGATCTGTGTAGGAATGTCCTGAGTAAAGAAGGATGTGGGAGGAGCCAAAAAGACGGTTCCACTGAACTGATCGCACTCTATGAGAAACGACCCCCTGCTTGTGCTTTCCAAGGAGCAGGAAACAAAAAAGAAATCATTCAAACCAGCCATTTTCAAGACCACTGAAGTGAAGTTAATCACTCATAAAGCTGACACAACAAGCACATCTTCATCTCTACGGAAACAAAGAGTTTTAAGCCCTTATGAAAATTTGCATGATTGCTAGAAGCTCAGCGGGTGAAATTCAGATAAACAGAACAGAGGAAAAGGAGAAGATTTAAATCACGGTTAAGGGATAAAATGTTGCCAACGAACCTGCCACATCATACCACTTTGCTCCATTTGTGATGCCGTCCTTGAAGGCCTCATTTATGTTTTCCTCACACTTCGGCTCCCCTGTTTTCATAACAGGGTTATTCTCTGCGTAAACCCGTGCCAAGTATCTGAAGAGAGCATCATCGGGGGATCTGCTATAGGTGCCCTCGTTATTATGGGCCGCTGAGTCATCATAAGGATAACTGGCCACCACGGTGCCACCATGCAGATTTCCAGAGAGCACAAATCTGGAACAGAGAATCAGAAGAATCAGAAATGTCATAATTAACCCATCTACTTCACATAGGTTTGATTAAGACTGTATTAGAAATTGCACCTACAGAGGTAATAATAAGATGAAAAAAAACAACAACAATGAAAAATGATTGTAGACCAAAATTACAAAAAAAGTATTGCATTTTACAAAAAATTTAATTCAAATCATTATTTAGATAAATGAAATATTGTAAGGCTGGATTAGAAAATTTATATTAATGAAAATGTTCATAATTTCCATGATTTTTAGTTGTTTGTGATATTTATTGACTAGATTGTTTTATTATATAATTTACTAGATTAGATTATTATATAAATTATTTATTTGGTTGCTTGCATTTTGTGCAATCTCTATGAAACCTTAATCCAGTAATGACAAACAACTGGAAAAGTAATGGAAATTATTACAGTCTTCATGAATATACATTTTTCTCATTCTAATTTCATAAGAAGTAGTATAATAATTATCAACACTTTATTTCAAGGTGTCCTTGTTACATGTATGTACTATTATAATAACAATAAATGATGCATAATTACATGAAAGTAACCCTACCCCAAACCCTAATCCTAACCTAATCCTAGCACATGCAGTTAATTCTATTACTCAGTACTTAAATGTATAATTACACTGTAACAAGGATACCTTAAAATAAAGTGTAATCTAATAATCATAAATGTTTATGATTGTTATTATTACAGTAATACTTTACAATATAGTTTCATTTGTTAACTTTAGTTAACATTAACAATGAAAAATACTTCTAAAGCAATTATTACTAAATTAATACATTTATTTGTTTCCAGTCAAAAGTTGTATTTGTAACTATGAACTAACAATTGTGTTTTTATTACTAATGTTCACAAATGTTTTAGTAATGTATCAGTTGTTGCACAGTTTTACCATTATAATTATTCAGAAAATAGAATATTGTAGATTTTTTTTTTAATTATTTTCATGACTTTTACAGGCAAAACCCCATATCCTTGCAACCTCTGTTAGTAGCTGTGTTTTAGAACATGGTGGCAGATTCCTAGCTGGTTTAAGATGGTTAACAGCTGGATTTTCTGGAAGGTCCGTCACAAAGTTAGGTTCGGTTTGTGAATGCTCTTACTTGTTCTCCAGGATCCACCTCATGACAGCGGTGACTTCAGGCATTTCTTCTGCATTCACGTGTATCTCTTCAAATTGGTCTGGGAAACTTCTATTGAGGTCGATGTTTTTAGCATTATTCCGACCCTCATCTGTGCCCTCACATTCTCCCTCCTTAGACTTCTCAAACCCATCGGGGTTCATGCTCGGCATGATATAAATATCTGTGTTGTCGACCAGCTCCGTGACCCTCGGCTCTTCTCCGTACTTCTCCAGCAGATGCTCCAACAGGTAGATCAGAACCTGCCGGGACACGGTTTCGTCTCCGTGCATGTTGCCCACGTACTTGAATTTGGGTTTTCCTGGTCCATCAGCAGCGGGGTCCCTGGTGATTCTCATCACCCAAAGCTCCCTGTTTTCAACGGATCTGCCGATGCTGGTCAGATTTGCGATGTTTGCGTATTTCTGGGCGAGACTTTTGAGAAGGTCAGTAAGTTTGTCGTAATTGTAGTATTTGCTGTAAGTCTCTGGCTCCAGCTCTCTCTGCTCGTTTAGAGGAACTGAGTTGATGAAGCTGATAAACACAACAAGCAGAGATAAAACCAAGAGCGAGAGTTTATGCGACGAACACAGACTGCTTCTCCTCTGTCCCAACATGTTTCCGAAGGCACCTTGACGTACACATGAAATCCTAAAATTTGTCCGCCTGGAGTCAGGTCCTTTCTTTAGCCTGACGTTGGGGTATTTTTAGTAGGAACTTCCTGCTAACGCTTTAACAGAGGGTGGAGTTTCTATGACAGCCGGATTTGTTTCAAAATAAAAGTCACGACTATAAATTTCTGTCATTTTGCTGTAAATAAGAGCATACTGGTGTCTGTATTTTATCCACTACAAATGAGTTGCTGTGTTTTGGAAAATGGTATTTTGTTTTATTGATGACGGTCTATCAAGATTGTGGAGTTATGAGTGTAAAACAAAGGCAACCACTGAATTACAGATTTTGTGCATGGGCCCCTTTAGACCTCCACTTTATAGCAGTGGTTTTAATTAATAATAAGTTTGAAAAAGAGCAGTTTTGTTATCATTATAGCAGAAGTAGATTAGAAATAGACTAGCAATTGGGTGACCAGTGTTGGGTAATAGATTTCTTCTGGTTCATCTGCTGTAATGACAAAGTTTTTTTTTAAGCACTAAGATGGTCCATAGATTCTAAAATAATTATAATTTAAATGCAAATAAATTCAAATATTGTCCAGGCACCCCACTCTTTATAAACTTAAATGTTAATATTTATAACCATTAAATTTACATTAAATTTCCAGTAATTTCTAGCTTCTAGTTCTAGTATTTTTTTTTTAAATAAACCATTCAAATATTTTACAGCCTGGCTACTTAGAAAAATGTATATTCATTATAAAAATGTGCATTGTTTTTTAACATTTTATTAAATTACATGACATTTACAGGTCTAGAATAGACAGGTCTGTTTATTATCCATGTATCCTGATATAGCCAGGCTTTCCAGGACCTTAGGAACAGAGGTTCTTCAAAAACATTGTTGAAGGGGTGAATTACAATAATAAATGTCTTATTTTAAATAATCTTAAGGCCCCCTGTTTGTTAATCACTACTACAGAGGGCCCCTATTCCACCACAGGGCCCTGGACAAATTCCTGGTTAACCTGCACTGAGATGAGTTTACAATTTTTTTAGTGCACTAAATACTTTGTTGAATGTTAGTTATAGTAAAATCTAAATGAATACACATCAGTCTTCAAATATAATCTAATCTTCAACTGACAGAACCCTTGCAAATACTAAAACCTAACATCTGCGACTGAGAAATCGCAACATCCGATGGTCCAAGTCCTACTTGCCAAGAGTTAACTTTATTGACTTCTTCCTACTTCATAAAACATTATTTCTCTAACTTTGCAAGGCAAATGCTTCACTAGCAACCATTTTCTTTCATGAAGGAAAAGCACATAAAATGTAGAGATAAAGGAGAAAGGAAAACATTTTGAGTGCAGAAGAGGTGGTTAAATATTTTACTTGAGGCAGTTTTATTTAAGTTAATTGTTAATTCCATGCTGTTTCGTTGTAATACAGATTCTACGTCTGTGGTTCCAGTCAGATATCCAGTAGTACAAACTAGTTTCAAGTTAACAAAGTACAGAAGAAATTATATGCATTATGTAGATTCAAGGGGGAAGAAGAAAAATAGACTATTTCATGTAACTCATGCAGGCTTAAAATCATCTTTATTAGTGCTTTTTTTCTTTTCTTTTTGAGACAGCCAAATGGAGACCTGCATTTGTCTTAGTTCTAAAAGCAACAAGGCTCCTTCAGTTTTATAGAGCTGCAGCCATCCATCCACCCACCATCATCAGCCTATGTGAGCAATACAGTATTTTAGCACAAATTACAGTCCAGACCACTGGTAAATGTTACTACATAACTACTACTTGGTGATGTTAAGCATTTTGCTCCACATGGATATCAAGAAATTTGCTTTGACTTTCTCTGAAAAACTAAATTAACAAAAAGAGCACTTTGTTTAGACTTGCCCTTTTAAAGGTTTAATTGTTTTCTTTAACTGCATTTTATAATTGCACTAACACAGAAATATTACAGCTCAAACCACTAATAGTAGACATATCAGTAATAGTAATAAAAGTTAATTTCTGTAATTACATTAAGAAAAACTCAAAATATATCCAGCAACTGATAAAAACGTTGAGAAATAAAGCAAAATGAACATTAAAAAAAGGAAAAATGTTGTACCAGGACAAAAAATTAAAAAAAAAAAAAAATACTCCAAGAAATCTTTAAGTTCTGACCATTCAAAAATCATAATTGAAGTTTGTTTCATGAGTGGTATATTTTATTTCAATTTAAGGGCTAATAAAACAGAATAATATTAAAAATCAAACAAAGGGAGAGAAAACTGGAGGCATCAAGCTGTTGAGTGCCACTCATAAGGTTGGGCTTGGTGGCTCCCTTTGTGAGTGGGGTCTGGGGAAGGGGAGGGGGAGTGGGGTGGAGTCTCATATTGGCTGTGTTGTCTCATTGGTTTTCATCCTCCACATCTTGCAGCGCCTCTTTATTCTGTTCCTCACCTGTGCACAAAGAAACAAAGGCATTGTTATTGCACCCTAACACAGTTATGTCCCTTAACGCAATCCACGTGATGTGTTGTACATTGTCACACATCATCATCAAGTTTGCAACCCTTGCAAGATCTGTGCATTACGAGTTTGCCAAATAAAAAGCTATTAAAAGCAAAAACCAAATCAAATCAATAGTGAAGGACCGAATACATGCTGTGAGAAAAATAAAATTAATTTATCATGTTATATTAATAGAATATGTCATTTTCAAGCTCAAAATAAATAAATCTGGCTTAAGTCTAATTTGAATGCAGTGTTATCTCATGTGGTCATTTAACTTTCACACGTAATTCAATTCCCAAACCAAAAGGATAATACCCTTAGACGCCTTTAAATGTACATTTCATACCAGAATTTTCCAAATGCTAATATATTTGTACAACACAGCCATTCCAATTGGACACTGAGGATCTGGCAGTGATCATGCAGAAACGGTTTGTTTCAGACATGCTGCACATATAGCACTCTGGTGGCTACAAAGATCGCAACACAAAGCTTACAAACGGGTGAGTGATGATGCAGTTTGTGGACAAAAGGGCAAGAGCTGGAAAAAGTGGCCGCACTTACAAATAAATGTTTGTGGGCAATTAACATTTTCCTTTAGGAATCTAAATAGTGGGGATGAAAAAAGGCAAGATGGGTTAAGTTGGACGGCATGAGTCTGGACACATTACAAGATGACATGAAATGTAGTAGAGAAAGATTATCCTGCAGATTTTGCACAGAAATGCAGTGATGTGCACCAGGGTCAGTATGTGCTTTTCAAATCAATAGAGCTATTAAAAACAAATATAGTCTTACTTCGGGGGTAGGAATGAAAATTTTGGATTGATATACTGAATACACTACATTAGAACTATAAAATATTTATGCTTAAACACGATAACAATAAAGCCACATTATATTCAGAAAAATGATTTAATTTCTGCTGGATGAATTTGAAAAGAAAGCATGTATGCTTGCACATTTCCACTGTAGCCAGAGCACTCTATTTTAACACTTTTAAAGGCAGATATTAGAGATGGTTGGAAACTATGTCTCACAAGTCCTAAATCGGGACACTCTGAAACAATCGCTCTAAAAATAGCTTTGGTTTGTGGAGGAGCTTTTGAGGATGTCACCTTCATGTACCAATGGGTTTCAAAAGACATTTGTCAGGCTTAGCATCTGAAACTGCAATGATCCGTCTTACCGTCTCCCTGCATATCTGAAGTCCATAGTGTCAGGTTATCACGTAACAATTGCATGATGAGCGTTGAGTCCTTGTAGCTTTCTTCACTCAATGTGTCCAGTTCAGCAATAGCATCGTCAAATGCCGCCTTTGCCAACCTAAAATCAACAGCCAGGTACATAAACTATTAAGTTTCAACATACAAGTGAACAGGAACACACTGCAATAAATACAATCTTGGTCTGATAAGTAACCAAAAGCATTATCATTAAACACATTATAATAAACAGATACCACATTCAAACAAATGTAATAGACAGAGATTTACAAAACTGTAATTGTCTGTAGTACTTCATGTTAAGAGATTTGACAAACCAAAACACAATGAAAACAAACCTGCATGCACGGTCGGGAGAGTTGAGGATTTCATAGTAGAATACAGAGAAGTTAAGAGCCAGACCCAAGCGAATGGGGTGTGTAGGCTGAAGGTCTGTCATTGCAATATCACTAGCAGCTTTGTAAGCAACCAAACTGTTTTCTGCAGCCTCCTTCCTGTCGTTTCCTGTGGCAAACTCAGCGAGATACCTGTGGTAATCACCCTTCCTGATGCATCAAAGGGAGAAAAGGTCTGTTTAAAACATGTATAAATAAAGCCGTGACCTCATTATGTCACATACGATTCATCCTTAGATTCACATAGAAAAAAAAATAAAAAAAACTCATGGCTTTCATACATTTTGTAGTAGAAGACCTTGGACTCTCCTGAATTCGCAGCTGGGATTAGGTGCTTGTCCAATACATCAAGGATGTCATTGCAGATTGATTTCAATTCAGTATCAACCTGGACATGAACATTCAAAGATTAAAAGCGTAAAACTAATCATTCTAGTTATGTGAATGAACATTAGTTAGAGCATCTTTTACCGTTTGTCTGTATTCCCGAATCATTTTCAATTTGTCCTCTCCACCCTTATTCTCCTCTTTCTGCTCAATACTACTGATTATCCTCCAGGATGCTCTTCTTGCCCCAATAACGTTCTTGTAGGCCACCGAGAGCAGGTTTCTCTCTTCAACCGTTAGCTCAACATCCATCCCAGCCACCTTCTTCATGGAGTCGACCATTTCTGAAAAGAAAACAAATTGTAAAAATGAGCGTGCATGAGAATACAAGTCGCAACCATAGCTTAAATATACAATTTCCATTCAGTCAGAAAGTACAGTTGGGTTCCCAAGTAAAAATCACATTCATTCTCTTCACAGGTAAATTGACTTATAAACTCTGGTTGTTAATGGATGGTGCATGCTTTTGTTGAAGCCATCAGCCGGAATAAATATATTTAGTAAATAATTGTGTTTATCAGCAGAATTTCTGGTGAAAAAACTACATTACCCATAATTCTGCAGAGAAATCTCCACCAATCACAAGCAAAAACCAAAAGAACTCTTAAGTGACCGCCCACTCATACAAAGACCTGCAAATATAGCAAACTACTTAAATATTTGCATGAACAATATGCAAATTACGCAATAAACTTAGTTTAAACATGCTGTTTCTATATACAAATAAATCAACATCTTCATATTTCTAAACTGTTTTAATTCTACTGTCACTCACAAAGATTCATGGGATTGTAGTTCTTCTCCTCAATAAAGCTATTATGTCTTATACCATTTGTCTGATTCTCAAACACATTTCAGCTTCAAACCAAAGTTTGTAATGTTGTGATTCACCTCATCACTGGTTGCGTTGATTCATAGCTTCCTATGAGGAAAAAAATAAAAAATACTTCTGAAACCAAGACCACTGAAAAAGTAGGTGGCCACTGTTGCACTCCATGGGGTATGTATTATTTATTTTCTCAAATAAGAGAGGCTCAACATTATTAACAACCATTTATTTGCATTCACCTTGGGTTGCCACAAACAATCACAAAACACTGTGCATATCCTTTGTTATTCATCATTCTTGCACACTACATACTTGCAGCATACTTTCAAGTGTTGAGTGAAAACCCTAGATACCAAACATAGGTTAATGGGTGACTAAACTAGACAATAAATTACCTACAAGGCACAATTATAGCTGCTGGTTTAGGATATCGTTTAAATCTTGAATACCACAAACCAGCGAGCCACTTCTCTACAGTCTGAAATGAAATCTCACTGCAAAGCTACAGTATCTCAGCTTACTAAGCATTACTTGCTTTGCGTTACTGTAACTTACAACGGCTGCGTTTCGAAACCTACTGAGGTACCTGGCTAGACAGCATTTTTGGGTATCACAACTCAACGCGTCCGTAATATGCAAAAATGCTGTCTAAGTAGGCAGCTCAAAAGGTTTTGAGACACTGCCACGGTCTCTCGTAATGTCCTGCGGGGGTAAACGAAGAAAAGAGAGGACCTCATGCAGAAATAACTCTTTATTGTGGGTAATTGGGTCGATTAAGACAGGTGTTAACTAATATTTGAGCCGTTCTTCGCCTACATGAGGCTTGAAGACCGCAGCCACCCCCTCCGCCATGGCTAGCAACAGCTTGCCTCACCCACTAACTCTCCGCCATTTTGTCTCCTCAATAAACGTCTCCATCTTCATATGCCATTCTGTAGTTACCCCAATATCACATCGACAGAAATAACGGACTGTACAAATAAACGAAACAACGTTTTTAAAAAGTAAACGGAGATCGGTCAGCAATTCGCAAGGTGTTCGCTTGGTTTAACAGCGAATTAAGCCAGCTAACCCGACCGTCAGTTAGCCTGCATGAGCACTCGCTTTGTAAAAATAACGTTCCCGTTACCTCTCAGTGTCTCTTACCGTCATATCTCTCCGCCTGCTCGGCGAGTTTGGCTTGGTACACCAAATCCTCCCGGTCACCCATGTTGGACAGCGCGCGGCGAGCGTGTTTTCTGAGATTGGGAGTAAAGGAGGAGTGTGAGTTCACCGGCAGGCCCCTGTGCGAGCAACAGCTGCGGCTTGAATGGTGGAGTAAAGATGGCGTTACACCTTCATCCGGGAACTTTCACACAGAGCATCTCCACACACTCCCTCTCTCCCCATACGAATGCTGGATTTTTAACCCTCTTTATTTGAACAGAGAATGAATGCTGTGTGCCTTGCACCTTTTGTGTACCCTAAACATTGTGTATTACTGGCAGCGATATTCCGGTAAAAATTACTGGAAACATTTGAATTTAAAGACATAGTTCATTCAAAAAGAACATTCTGTCATTATTTACTCACCCTCGTGCCGTTCTGTTCTGTGAGAAATATGTTTAAAGAATAAAGTCTGGAACCAAATGTAATACCTAATAATTAACACATTAGAACACAATTATTGTGAATTTAGTAACAGGTTCAACTGAAATAACTCATTTGTAAATTCTGTTATTTACTAATCATTTATCTGCATTCAAGAAAATATTTTGAGAAATGTCCTTTTTTTTTTTTTTTTTAATCTATACAGGAAAGTCAATGGAAAATATTTTGA
>SCHK01380318.1:0-17543 GCA_004124795.1 Poropuntius huangchuchieni | reverse complement strand
TTTTTTTTTTTTTTTTTCGTCTATACAGGAAAGTCAATGGAAAATATTTTGGAGAATGTTGGTAACCAAATAAATACCAATATTCTTCTAAATATTTTCTTTTGTGCTCCATACAGTTTTCAAACATAACATAATAAATGATTACACTTGATTGCTTCAATCGAACATATTAAAAATAAAATACTAAATTCAAGAACATTTAAGGTGTTATTTTAAACTGTATCTTATTTGAGTCTAAACTTTTTTTTTTTCTTTTCCTAATATTTCTAAAAATGACACATCATACAAATTAAATGGTGTGCTGTTTCAATGTAAATAACAGTAAAGTAATTGTGAAATGGTAATGATATATCACTTTCTGATAAAAATGTCATTTGCAACCAGATTGGCTCATTAAAATGAATAACTCTGGATATTATTTAAAAGAAAATTATATAAAGAAAAAAAAATCATACTATAATAGGATAATGAAACAAAAACCTCTACGTCATGTTGATGCTCTCAATAAAGTAAGAAATACAAAGACATGAAAATACTGACAGAGGCAAAGTAAAAGGTTTGAGTAGCATTACTATAGGGGTCAACTTTATTTCATGTACAGGAATAAAACTGTAACAAAAACGTAGGATTTTTTTGTGTGACTTAAAACACTGTTCTGACAGACTTGGATGCACATAAAGGATAACACAAGATTAATTTCACAAAATTACTGTGTTGATATTTAGGTTCTAAACATAATACTTTGGGTACAATTAAAATGTACAGACACGACTTGTGATTACTCTTTCAACTCAGTCATAGATGAAAGTGGTGCGTTTTGAGGTGAAATCATTCTCACAGGACACAGGTGAGAGTTCAGGCTTACAAGACTCCAGCTTTGCTTTGTGACTGATTTTAGTGATCTAATTTCATCAAGGTCATTTCTGACTGAACATAGACAGTTAATAAGACAGATCATGAACATCAAAGTCCTTCATAATTACGACTTAAGTGACAATTACATAACATGGCCGGCTTGCTGTCACATCATGACAACATACAGCTAACCTACACACATACACGACATAGCTTTCTAACATTTAGATGTGACAAAACAGAAGAGTTTCCAGGTGATTGTCATTGTTACCAAACAAAGTTAGTCAACTTTTTTCTTTTTAAAAGTAACAAATAAAGGTAAATGGTAAAAACATTAACATTTGATAGTGTTCTGGTAGCCTGTCTATTAGTGTTATAATTGATACATTTGTCCACAGACATTCAATTTCTATTCTCCAAATACAGTCATTAGTAATGGAAGTTGGTTAACAGAAACATTTCCGCAAGGTTGAACAAAACATACGCCACTTTTCCCCACGTGTTGCTATTAACTAATTAGGCTAAAGACATTGCTGATTTGGTCATTGACAACAATCTGCAATTAAGGCAGGCAATTAGGAAAGCAACGTCTTACTTGGGCATTAAAGGACAAAATGCACTATATTTCTGCATTGAAATAGATAATACAGGCATGATGGAGGCTGATGTTTTAAAACAAAAATCAATAGCCAGATAAACCAATCCTAGATAAAGGCTACTCGTATGTGCAAAATCAATTGAGCAAAACACATTTGAGGCATCAGGTTAGGCTTCGCACATTAGTGTGACACTTCATATGATCCTACTGTGTTATTGTAAAGACAGCTGGGTTGTTTTTGAAATATCTTTATCTAATATTTAAGTATTTTTGGAGAGTCGTAGTAGAGAGTCGCTACAACAACAACTTATAGTATTTTCTACCTTGGCAAGGGAAGTTTTGGCAAAAACACATTGGTTATTTTACGTGGAAAAGTCACAATGTTGGATTTTTATTTAAAAACAACAACAAAAAAATCATTTAAGTCTATCTTATGTTGACGTATTGAGTCTAGCATTAGAAATTAGGGTTACACATTCAACAAATCCGCATTTAGTGTAATACTTCCAAGTACAGCAATAATGGTGAAAGGAGCAAGTAGCATTTCCTGATAATATATAATGAAAATGTAGTAAAACAAAGTTAGCGGTAGTGAATAATGATGCATGGCCCATCTTGTATACATTAGAAATGTGCATAAATAAAACTAAATGCAGTGAGGGTTCGGGCTACTCCATCTTTTATATAATGTACCGCCCCGGTAAGAACCGCTTCATGACACAATTGACCGGCGCTGAGCCAGTAACGACTGATAAGCCAATGAAAAAGACTAAAAACTATTCAAAGCATGTTTGATCTGCATTTCTGAATATTTTCATGTAGTAGATGATTTGTAGTGTGAAAGCTGCTGTGTTCTAGGACACTAAGTAGTGTTTGCTACCGCATTCAAAGAAGCAAAGGAACAGTCCCTTGTTAAGACACCAAACCGCTCATGTTTTAAGTCCAAGCAGGCTTCTTCCTCTTTTCTCAGTTCACAAGAAGCCACACACTAATGCTCCTCTCTCTGTAGTGTATAGTGTTGCGTGTGGAATTTAGTGATTACTTGGTAAATATCTTCAATTATTGCATAAAATCTAATAAGGGAACTGTTGCAGGTATGGTGAACGTTGGCATGAGACACAATGGCACAAGGTAATGACGAGGCGGACAGGTAAAGGGCAGTAGTGAGGATGTGTGAGGAGCCGGAGTGTGTGTGTATGTGTGGTGCATGTGTGTGTAAGTGAGTGTACATCTAATGGCTGCTAGGGAAGACAGTCTGCTCTCTCAGCTCAGTTCGTCCTCTGGATTGTGCTGGTCCAGCAAGCGGACGTGGGTAAAGGGAAAATGGCCATGCTTTCCCTTGCACTCACCCTCCCACTGACCGTTTACATTGATCTTGGTCACCTTCACCATGTCGCCGACCTAACAACAGTGTCAGAAATGGAGGAAACATTTTGTTAATGCAATGCACAAAACAGCAAACTTAAACAGAGAATTACAGTTCCACAGGGAGGCGCCAAAGCCAAAAAAACATGTTTTATTTCACACAATTCCATATAAAAATACATATTTTTAATGTACAAAATCAGTCATCTGTGTTGCACATAAAATACCATGCGATAAAAAAGCTACATTTGTTACCTCCAAAGCAAGAGCAGTCTTGTCATAGGCATTGGGAACTCTCTTCTGAATCGCCCTGGCATAAACCGGACCATTCTGTAGATTGGGTAAGGATGTCGGCTGGGCATATTGGCCCGGCTCGCCGAGCAGAGGTTGAGACTGAGAACCGTGGCCGTCGGAGTTGCCGTGAGCTCCGGATCCTCCAACAGACCCTCCAGGGCCCCCTGATGTTGGCGAGGCCGGCCGGTACTTCTCCACGTAGGGCACTGGGATCATGCCGACACGGCCTTCTGAATTCTGAGCGTTCCACCACTGCTCCTCCGGCTTCTCCAGAACTCTTAGAATATCGCCCTTTCGAAACGGAAGGTCCTCATCGTCATTGCCGGGGAAGTCAAAGAGAGCTCGGACGTACTCCTCTTCCAGCCTCTGAGGAGCTCCTCCTGATCCTGCATTGACGCTGATAAAGGACGAGTGCTTGGCTTTATTGATGGGCTCAATGAGAGTGGTGGTATCCAGGTAGTGGATCTTATAGAACTCCAAGAGCGCAGGTAAGGCATCAAATTCCTGATCTCCAATACGGAACCGAGGAGGAGCGAGTCCTGTAGGATGACAGCAAGAAGGCACATAGGATGGATGGACTATCAAGATTTACTTAACCTTAATCTATGAAGACTTCACAAAATGGTAGATATAATAATTACAGTTGTTAGCATGTAAACATCACTATTTTCAAAAAATAACACCCACAATAATTAATAAATTCGGCATTACTGCGCACACAGCGTCTACAATCAATAAAGTAGGTGTTTTGTCATAAAAATACAGATTGTTCCCATTACATGTTAAAATATCTAAATTATCTGAATGATTTAATCAAAAATACGGTTTATACTGAAAAACAACAGATTTCTGTGTATGTAAACATCTTGTAGAAAATACTAAATTACTACGTAATACTAGAATGACGCAAAAAAATCAGACTGAATGTGCAGAACTATTCGTAGGATAGAAGTACACAAGTTTCTCGTCGAGCTGCTAAGCGTTTTGCTAAAGCAGTATTTATTCGTCCCGTTGTTGGCAGTATATTTATATGTATCGCTTACCTGGTCCGGACTGGCGATTGCTGCTGATGCTGTTTATTATGTAATGAGAGACTTTGGAGTTCTCCGACACAGACAGCACGTAGTCCCCGGGAATAGTGATCGAGTCCCGCACCAGGAACACTCCATGCCTCTGCCCTTGGAGCAACGAAACCGCCTCTTGCCGGCTTAATCTCCCCCAATACCAGCTCCCTCGGTCCTCCGAATCAAAATTTCCGGCCATGACTAGCGCAAGAAAAAAGCCCAGGCTTCACAGGCCTTCCCTTCGCCTCTCCTTATCCGCAAGCAGCGTTCAACTCATGCAAAAACTTTACCGCGTTCCGTTGTTGAACACGTTTCGAATACGCGCAGCATTCGCACACTTTTCTACGCTTTTTGTTCCGATCGGGTAAGAAAACAGCCGACGTCGGAATCCCAACGTGCATGAGACGCAAAAACTACGACTATTCGCCCAGATCCTCTGATAATTGTTCAGTGTAAACCAAAACGTACATTGGAAGTTGTCACAAGGAAGTTCAAATATTTCAAATGGCGGACAAGGGAAACAATTTTTGACCTTATTTCCCGGAAGTGATGCAATAACACAGTCAATTCAGACGGCGCCTATAGGTAACCATATTGATGCGGTCAATGTTGAAAATGAGGCCATAGCCCCGTATTATTCTGCAGTTTCTTTTAAAGATTTTACTATTTTATTTACTTTTATTAGATAATTTGTAGTTTTATATATATATATATAAAACTACATATATATATATATATATATATATATAAATGATTAATGATGTTCGTATTCATATTATTATTAATCCATATATTTAGTAATTTGTTTGATCTGTATTTGATAATGTGAATGTATTTTTCTGGCCAGTGCCAAAGATATATTTCCGCTTTGTGAAAATCTGAACGGAAAATGAAGTTAAATAAAATGTGTTCACGATAATCACGATGGTCTCTAAAGTAAAATCCAGTTCAGCCGATGGTTTATAGCTGTTCTGGTCATTACCTAGTCCTAACTGGTTACAATCTGGCTTTCCAGCTACAATGATTTCCAATCCAGCTTGATTTGACCAGCCAGTATGGTTTGTTGCAATTATATGTTAGACCAGCCAATGACCAACTGGAAACCAGCTATCATCAACAAGAGTTGTTGTTTAAAAAGGATTTTCCAGCAGTATAAACTGTATTTTTATAGGCCTTGTTGGTCCATGTATATTTTCATAAATTTTCTTATCAAACAATTTATAGCCTCATTTGCTAATATAGCCTACTCAAAGGTCATGTGTGTTGTAAATTGCAAGGAAAGAAACGGAAGTACGTAAACACTGTCGTTTACATAAAACAAGCCCAAGCCCAAGCCCAAAGAGTTCAAGCACGAAAGAATTGCCAACCACTAGATGTCGACATCGATTACTAATAGTTTACAGTCCTCCATCCACCAGTCCCGTTCAATTACAGTTCAATGTTCCGGTGCACAAACGCAATCAAAAACGTTTACTTGTTTATTGTTTTTTTTTCTTACCACAGTTCTGACAGTCCGACATTTTATGTACTGTTTAATGCATAAATGAATTGAATATTTGTTAAAGGTTTATTGATTTTGATGCCAACAGTCAAATACATTTTGTTTTGTTAACAAATAATCATATACACATATTGCTGTTCATTGTCATCCCTAGCATTCTCCTTTCTTTATTAACCATTGTGGGAATACATAAATACAGACAAAATTCATTGATCACAGCTCTTCAGTGCACTTTTATCAATATATAATTCCCTTTCTGTAATGGCAGAACCTGTCTAGAAGTATGGCTTTGAAAAACAGCAGGAGATTTTGAGGCTACCTGGTGACCACAAAATGACATGATAATCTGAAATATATTGGTTAACTTTATTACAGGAGCAATTAGGCTTAATAATTAATTCTATAAACCATAATTTGGGGAGGGAGATAATTCTACTTAAAAAACACTGAACAAGATATTTGCATGTAAGCATATTATGATAATATACAAAGTAGTACAGTATAAATGGATATAATAAATTCTAATCCTCAATTAAGTAATTTTAAATAATGAAATTTAATAAGTATTAAAAATTAAGACAATCTGTCAAATCAATAAACACTGTCATTGAAACAATACTTTCATTTACTGGCATATCAGAACTAGTTTGAATTACATTTGAATAATGTAATTAGGCACTAAATAGATGTTTATACTATGAAATACCTTTATCATTTAATAACAGTGGATAAATAGAAATGAAACCTTTATATCATTTTCGTGTTTAAAGGATCTATTCTAAAGAACTGAGCTAAGAAACCTTACATTGTCTTCAAAATCCATGTCAAGCAGCAACAACAGAATAACAGTATTATATACTATCATATAGCCAAACGACACTTTTTTTTTTCCGTGGAGCGAGTCTTTTCTCTTTGGCTTCAGTCCCGCTGCTCTGTATCAAACAAACATATTGTTTTGGGCCAACAGTGTGACAAGACATTTTGGTTTTCCACTGTATATATTAGGGGCACTTAATATGATCTCATCTGCGTCCCATCCACTTGACACCCGGGACATGCATATTGACTGGACGATACTGAATAGAATTTAGGTTGTTTTCCACTGCTGGAGAGAACTTGATGCTTGCGCCAGTCAGATGCATAGATGGACACACCAATTCATGATCTGCTTATATCCAGTATGTAAATGTGCACCTACACACACACACACACACACACGCTTCTCCAGCAGGGCTTTGAACAGGCACATAGGCACACAGAGGTTCATGGTTATGACAGTGACAGGGAAAACCTGAATGAGAAGGAATATTTGATATTTTTGTACCACACAAGGGATCCATTTCTCCTTTGCAACAACAGACAACCGCTGTGATTGTCAACCCTATAAAAACTGCTGAATCCCATGACTCCAGTCTGAAAACAAGCCTGTCACGTTTTCTCTTTTTCTTAAAGGGATGAAGTTTACAGACACTAATTAAATTAGACAGTGGTTTCCATCAGGTAGTGTTGTCTGAATGACATGCCTACTGTTTGGGGACAAAGTCTTCTCTTCTAGAGGAGTGCTGTGATTGGCTGGAGCAAGACAGATGGGAAGACTGGATTTGGATGCCTTCTTCTCTTTGCTCCACTTTGTGACTGGATATTTTACTTTTTTAAGACAGTCAATGGGTAAACCTGAATTAGAAGGTATGTTTGATATTTTTCTACCTCACAAGGGATTCATTTTGTCTTTTTTTCCGAAAACAGACAGCAGCCATGATTGTCATTCCTATTAAACCTACTGAATCCCATGAGTTCATGGGTAACCCAGTCTGAAAACAAGCCTGTCACACTCTACCGTTCTCTTTCTCTTAAAGGGACAAAGGTTACAGACTCTAAGTGTTTTCAGTCAGGTGTTGTCTGAATGACATGCTAACCGGTCTAGGACAGAATCTTCTCTTAAAGGCTCGATGGCTCCAGAAGCATGCTGTGAATGGCTGGAGCAAGACAGATGGGATGACTAGCTTTGGATATCCTCTTCGCCCTCTGCTATATGCTTTGCGACTGGATCTATAAATTTACACGACAGTGAAAGGGAAAAACCTGGAGGAGAAGCTATAATTAATATTTTTTTAACCTCACAAGTGATTAATTTCTCTTTTGCAGCAACAGACAACCGCTGTGAGTGTCAACCCTATAAAACCTTCTGAATCCCATGACTTCACGGATAACCCAGTCTGAAAACAAGCCTGTCACGCTTTCTCTTTTTCTTAAAGGGACCAGCATTTAATCAAATTAGACAGTGGCTTCAATCAGGTAGGGTTGTTCGAATGACACGCTAACCGGTCTGGGACAGAGTCTTCTCTTAAAGGCTCGATGGCTCCAGAAGAGTGCTGTGACTGGCTGGAGCAGGACAAATGGGAAGACTGGCTTTGCAAGTCCTCTTCGCCCTCTGCTTTGGACGCCCTTTTCTCTTTACTCCGCTTTGCAACTGGATCTTTTACCAGCCGCTGCTCCTCCAAGGTCCACATACTGTCGTCCTCGTCCTCCTTACCCTGCACCTCCCTGTCAAAGTCCAGCAACTCCTCCATCATGTCCTCGATCTCCATCTCACCGTCAATCTCTTCTTCTACCTCAGATCTGAGTTCTCCCATACTCTCAGTCCTGTTTGTATCATCTGCGTCGTCCTCATCCACTCGGCCCTCTGGCTCGCTGGCCTGGCTCTCGCCGAACTCAAGGATGGTGGGAAGATTGCCCTGTTTGGGGCAGCGCTTGCGCAGGCTCACCAGAAATGGTTGTGGGAGGGAGAAGATGTCCACGTTGTTCCCCAGGTCGATCCAGGTGACGCTGGGGAAGCTGTCTGGGTCTTTCAGTGTGTCTGTGAGCTCTTTGAGCACGGCACGGGTCAGCCTGTTGCCATTGAGGGCCAGAGTCTCAAGGCGGGGAAGAGACGCCAGCGTAGGGAGGAGCAGAAGGAAGGCATCATCTGTGAGCTCGGTGAAGCCCAGCTCTATGCTGCCGATGCGGGACGCGTGGTGATGCAGGTAGGCACAGAGACGCTCCATGTCTTTCACTCCAAGAGGGATGCCAGACAGGTCTAATGTCCCACCGGAGGGAGGGCTTGAAAGAACTGATTTCAGACTGAGAACGAGAAAAAGAAGCAGATAGAGAGTAAGAATGTGTGTGGAGGTGGGGGAATTAACTTTTTAATTAATTTTATAAATCAGAACTGGAGGAGAGAAAATATTAACCAAAGGAAAGAAAATATTAAGAATTCTAAAATTCCTGGCAGTTCACTAATAAATCTAAGACACATTTGCTGGTAATTTCATTAGGAACTGAAACATAATGTGGCAAAAAAAATTATAATCTGGCCCTGAACTGATAACTATATAAAAAAAATACATTAAAGAATAAAAAAAAAGTCTTTTTAAATCAATTACCTTATAAAATTTAAATATATTAGTGCTGTCAAATGATTAATCATATCACATCATATCAAACCACTAAAATGAATATACAAGAAACAGAATCACATTACGTCTCATTCATGTTTTATTTTAACATGCAATTTTACTGAAATACTGCAAATAAATAGATAATATAAAATAAAATGATATATAAAATAGAAAAGTATTTTAATACATTAAATATAATACAAATAATATTTAAATTAAAATAATGCAAAATATCCACCTTATTCCTAAACGCGGAAGTAAGCCTATGGAATCATTAACCGCTATATGTAAATATCGACAAGAATAACAACGTGCAGTAAACGATAGAACTGTTTGCACTACAAACCAGCGTGTTCATAATTAAGATAATACATTAAAACAATATGGTAAGACACACAAATTTTCAATATCAAGCAGCAACATGAACTGTTTTGTACAGCTAAATATAGCTGATGAGACCGGAAGCTAGACCCAAAGAATGATAGTTTATTTTTACAAACATTATTATGACCAGAATATTTATGGCCATTGGCCATTAAATGATCTTAACTCACTGACATTGGCAGGTGTGGCATCAACTTAGTGTTGGACCCTACATATAAACAGCAGCTTTGCTCACATATATAAATGGCCTCTTCCAAACTGTCTGACATAAGACCTTTTAGTGTGGACATTTCCTGTGGCAACAAAATACATTGTATAAAATGTATTATAATTATTAGAATTCCCATCTATACTAATGTGGTACTACATTTTTACAAATGGAAGTGAAATTGCTACACTAATTGTAAAAGTCATTAGTGCCTAATGTACAAACTAAATTATCCGGCCCTATACGAGAAGAGCAAAAGAGAACTGTTGACAAACCAAACTTAGTAGTAGTAATAATATAGTAATAATAATAAAAGAATAGTCTATGAAAACCATACCAGCTTTAACATTTTATTAAAACTCAGAGACTATCAAAGACTCAGGATATCGTCTCATTGAGGGAAATTGAGACCTGATTGAAAGGATTCATTTTCTGTAAATGGATTACAGATTCAAAACAGCCCCTGGAAATACGAACAGCATAGAATGTAAGAGTTAATATAATCACGATGTCAGTTGTTATTGTCAAATATGGATTAAGAACCTACGAGAGATAGATAAATGGAGTGATAGTAGGGAACACAAGATGAAGGCAGGAAGAGAAGCTGATTTATTAAGTAAAATAGAACAAATGCATTGCTTTTAACTCATAATAAGCTCAGTGTGCCACCACAGCTTGCCAGTGCACGAGTGAAGAAAGGAAGAGTGAAAGCGAGAAAAGAAACGTCGAGAATACTAATTCATAATGTGGCTGTCGCTAATTCACACCAGGACATGCATATATCTTATTGAACTGGCATTTGAGGAAGAGAGCGGAATAATAACCATCCTGATTTGACATGCTATGCTCATTCTGAATGATATATTTCCTGCCCCGCTCTGATCCTGTCACTGACCTAGCAAATAAAACAGCAGCAAAGTCAAGGAAATGGCTAAACCAGAACAGGATATCAACTCTCCTGATATTACTGGCCAGGATCCCGAATCCCACGCTCTTTAAGAGAAAAAGCCTTTCCCTCTCTCTGCAATCTCACCCTGAATGCATCTGACCCACTTACATTCTCTCCTCTGCATTTGATCATTTCCAAATGTTCTCATTAACGACGGAGGGATGTTAAGCAGGAATATTAAAACTATCTTTTAGCAAAATGGTATCTGCCATGTGACTTTAGAGAACAATTTGAAAAGTAGCATAATTTCAAAAACTTGCACGTAATATCTATTACACTGTTCTTAGATTTTTATTAAAAAATCTCTCAAATGCCTAAATTGCTTAAATAACACTCCAATTTGAGGAATCAATGGTTGCATATGATCTTAGAGTCAACCAAGTAATCACTTTATTGTTTTTCATATGCAATATATGACACCAAAGCAGCTTTTGGCTGCTTAGAAAGCAGGAAAGGATATACGAGGCTGTGTGTAATCAGAGATTTAGCAATCTGCTTAATGCTTAATTTATTTAATGTAGCTTTTTAATTGATCTGAAATTAAAATAGCCTCTTCAATAACAATAATGCAGCACAATGCAACAAAGAGAATGATGAGCAATTCTAATTTTTTTTCCCACACAAGACTAATTATCGATCTGGGAAAAAATCTGGGAAAAATCCTTCCATTGCATCGTCTTTGATGTAAATAAAGTCAGGTTGTTACTTTAGTGTGATAGATCGGAACAAAGGTTTAAATTAAGACAACAAGGTTGAAGTTCCTCATTCTCAGCTTTACAGAAATAAACCCTATCAATTACAATCAAACTGAAGAGCAGCAGGTGGGTGGGAGGTGTCAGAGATGTGCCATACTGTATTGCATTGTTACAGTTCATTCACATTCTGTCATAGAGGAAAAGAAAGAAAAACTCTAAAACGCAAACCCGAAAATCAGGTTTATGAGTCTTCTATTGCACATAAAGAGCGGTATAAGAAAAAGAATGACTTCAAATCCATAATTTACACTGTTGGAATATACATCTCTGTTCAAAAGTTTGGGGACAGTAAGCATTTTTAATAAATGCAAATAAATGCTGAATAAATATTAAGAATCACAACTGTTTTTAAAATAATAATAAGAAATGTTTCTTGAGCAGCAAATGAGCATATCAGAATGATTTCTGAATGATCGTGTGACACTGAAGACTTGAGTAATGCGTGCTGAAAATTTAGCTTTGGCATCACAGGAATAAATGACATTTTCATATATTTAAGTAGAAAAGAGTTGCTTTAAATATTAAAAATAAGCATTTTTGATCAAATAAACACTGCCTTTGATGAGCATAAGAGATCTTTCAAACATATAAAAATGTGAATGTAGGTCATTAAAAATGGCCTAAGACCCTCCGATGATATGTTGAAGACTCTTGGATAATAAGTGTGGTAATTATGACCAATTAAGTGCCGAGTCTATCATTATACTGCTATTCTATTCTCCAACACACTGGTGAAAGGTCATCACTGTGACTATCAGAGCAAAATGAAGGATTACCATCACTGAAATGAATCCTGAAATAAACCGTCTTTTGCAGTGGATGCAAGAATGAATGAATGTGTGCACTAACAATTCATTTCTAGTTAAAATGTTGCCTAGTATTAATGAATAACACATTCATTTAAAATAGCAAACACTTTCTATGAATGCAGTACACTTTGGTGCCACATTGTTTTGGCTTTATATCCTAATCATACAAAATGTTATTTGTGATTTTGACATAATCTGTTAAACTAATGTTCAGTTCATTGTAATAAAAACTATTTTTAATGCATAGTTTTTTGGGTTTTTTTGTAAAGACTATATGATTATGTCATGATTTTTCCCATTATACTTTTTAGNTCATTGTAATAAAAACTATTTTTAATGCATAGTTTTTTGGGGGGTATTGTACATGATTATGTCATGATTTTTCCCATTATACTTTTTACAGCATAATGGGAAGCTAAGTAATCTCAATCCAATCCATTTTCTCAATGTTTCTCAATATATACGTAATATAAAATCACTAATATTTCGTTGACTTTCTGAGACTGACGACCAACATTTTGACATTTTGCATGACATTCAGGCCAGATATTGTATCCTATTTGTGGAAAGTGCCAGCAGCTTTGTTTAAGCTCTCCATGTAATGACTATTTCAATTTTAAAACTGAGTTCAAGCAATTTATTTTGTCAAACAGCTCTTTTTACTCAGCCTTTCAGGCATCAATGACACTGACAGCTGTCTGGACGGCTATGCAAATCAATACAAAAGCATCAATGTAAAGATACCACTAATTGGAGGCAGGTTGCCATGTGCCAAATGAAACCTCAAAGTCACTGCTCGAATAAAAAGCCAGAGATGCAGAAAGCTGTAAGGAATGAATATCAAGAACCTATTGCAACTTCATCATCACGTCGCATTCAGAACCTGCTGTTTCTGCTCTCAGGCAGTAAAGAGCACGAGCAGAAGAGGACAAGAGAGAAAGAGGCACGAAATGAAAGCTTAAGCCACAGAAAATCTAGCAAAAGGCAGATCTGTAAGGTAATCTGTCGAGGAGAGGCGGCAATAGAAGACTCGAGAGATCATATGAGGAGAAAATAGAGGGATGAAAAAAAGGAGGGAAAATTTAGAAGGCAGAAAGAATTCAGCAGACATGCCTGAGAGATGACAGTATGATTTCACAACAGCCCTTATTCCACACCCTCTTCTACTCCTGTTTTACATTCTCAAATCCCTTTTTCGTTTAACACAACTCTATCTTTCTTCTCCCCTCAGATACCACTGTGTTTGCTATTAATGTGGGTGTTATGGAGGCAGATCATATGCTAAAGCTAGATAAAACACTGTCGCCCCTGGACATGATGATCCAGGAAGCTCCGGTCTGCCTGTGTTGAGATGAGAAAGACATTCTTCACTAGTTCCTGACAGCCGTAGGCTGCTTGTTATGGACTAAAGGGTCTCCACTGGACTGCAGACGCTTCGCCACATGCAGACCAGACGAGGGCAATATGTTTCATATTTCAGTCCATGAAACAATAGAGGTCATGTAGTAGGTCTAAGGCATATCAGATTCCACTTAACCGGTTTTGTTTCGAAGAAGCGATCCAAATACTCCTAACATTTTAGTTTACATAACTGCACAATAATACAGCTTTCAGATATGTAGACCTGTTTGTATTGTTCCATTTGCATTTAACAAATTGACAATCGACTAATATATATATATTCAGTGAGAGTGGGCGATACTGTTGGCATTGCGCAAGCTTATGCAAATGAGCAAGATAAAAAGGGCCTAAACAAATAAACATTCAGGTCTACATCTGATTTGGACTCTTCTGTTCTAAACTCTTGATGTACACAGCTGTGCTAATAAATAAAGTTTATCATACAGTATGTTTTTACACTGAAGTTAAATGCATGTTATTGTTATAAACTAACAGATCAACACATCCGGAGCAGATGTATAATTTCCTCCGGTTATATGTAGAATTGCAAATCAGCTTTAGTGTAAATATTTGCATAGAGGCACATAGATTAAACTGCACACACACTATGAGTAATGCATTGCTCGCATAAACACACACATACACAGCCCAACATCTGTTACGTGTGAATTCTCTCCGAGAAAATGGGACACCTGTCTGAGAGACTGTCTCACTCTGAGGTTAAGGTCATGTTAGCACTTAGCCATTACTAGAACGGAGAGGGAGGAATCATTAAGGGAGAGAAAAAGAGAAGGGCAACTGAAGGAGACATAAAATGATGAGAGTTAAAAATTAAATCATTATGAATGCTTGGCTGTATTTCACTGTTGTTATTATTAACCAAATGTAAAAATTGTTTTTGTTAAAAATTATATTAAAATTATATTATATTAACAACTTAGACATGAAATTAGTTTAGGCTGATGTACTGATATTACTATAACTAAATCTGAAAAATAAATAAATAAATAAATTAAGTAATAAAAATAATGCTAAATAGAAATATTTTTTAAAAAAAAACTAATAAACATGACAAAAGCACATCAAATTACTAAAACTTATACTAAATTTAAAATGAAAATTGAAAGCATGAAAAAAAAAAAAAACTAATTTAAAATATTAATATTATAATAGCATACATAATAATAAAATGACACTACTGAATTTAAATTTTTCCAGAGAAAAATATAGGATGCTTTTTCAAACCACACATTTAATATACACTCTTAAAAATAAAGATTCTTTGTTGATATTTTTAGTTCCATGAAAAAACCTTCAACATCCATGGAACTGCACTTTTTAGTGAAGCTAGGTTTTCTAGATTATTAAAATGCTTTAAATTATTAAAATGATATTAAAATGCTATTGCTCTTTAAGTAGAGAAGAGACTTGTATGAATTAGAAATATTTCATAAAAAAAAAAAAATCTTAGCAAAAAATGTGACATTGTTGAGAAACACATCTGAGAGTACTGGAGACTTTTCCCCAGGAGAACAATCTACTTAAAGCGAATTAAAAATAAAATTTGTTGTTTCTTTTCACCATATAGGGGATTTTACAGTATACAATGAAAATGAACAGTGACCTTGCATTGTCAAGCTCCAAAAACAAGACACATTATAAAAATATTATAAAAGCAATCATCTATATTACTTGTTTGCTATTACAAGAGCTATGTTTGAGAAACAGACCAATTTTGTTATCCACTGAAAGTCTTGACTTGAAAATCTGCAGTGGTCACCATTCACTTTCATTGTATAGAAACGAGCAGCTTGCTTATTCTGCTACTCTTTTTGTAACCCATACAAAAAAGAAAATCATATCATATCAAATGACGTTTGAAAGAATTTTCATTTTAGTTAAGCTTGTTTTTCTTGCCTGTTTGCACCTTCAGGCTGTGAAATTATTTGAACTCCTATTTCCCCAGGACAGTCCCATTATTGCCGATCTGATGAAATCACATCAGTAAGCTCATAGTTCAGGCAGAACAAACAAAGGCACTTGAGGAAGTTCAAACAGAATAAGGAGCCTCTCGGAGGCACACAAATATCGACAACACACCTAAAGAGAGGTGAGAACGCTGTCTGAAAAACACTTCCCTTTTTAAACCCCAACAGCTGCATTCACATCTGCAACACCACACAACATAAGCGTAACAAATAAAGAGCCATGTGTGGTGTGACTCAGACAAACAGCGGTGCTCCATCAACAAAAAGCACCCGGTGAGGATTAGACAACACAACCGGAGCGGATAAAAAGAAGAAGGTATCGAATCCGGTCTACGCAGAAAAACATGCCTTCACATTCCAGCTTAACCACAGCAGCTGATGCAGTGAATGAACTGCGGTAGGGGACTTCAGCTGTTTTATCCCTGCACACATAAGTTAGGGAACAGAATAAAGGCGTCAGCTAATCTAAAGTGTATCCACTGACACAGGAAATAAGTAAAGCCTAGCATTTCCTCATTTACACATTACACAGTCTGTGTTTTGACTATATTAATGGCAGTTGGAAAGGAGCCACATAAGTATGAGTCTACACCACAGAACCATGTGTTAGCAAAAAACCACACGGCACACAGTGGGAGGCTGCTCTTTCATTCACTGACTCACTCTGCAGAATAAACACAGCTCTTATCATCAATGGACGGAGAGGAAACCGCTGAAAGCCCAGTTGAGGAGCCAATTCACAGGTGATGAGATTTGGATGGTATACGCAGCTGTTCTGGAGATATAATACGAGAAATTGTGTATTAAAACAATTTGGGGATATCAGAACCTTAGGATCCAATCCTCAAATCAAACGCTCCATTAGCCGTGCGGTTTTTAAAGCGTAATTAATCCCTAAGTGCTGACGAATCAGTACACGGACAAACAACTGGCAAAGCGATGATTCATTTTGACTGCCTGCTCTGCAAAGTCGGAAAGCCTTTTATTTTTAAACCAACTAATCACTTTAATTAATGAACAAAGTGAGGCACTTGTGAGCCACTAGACTACTGTATGTGGACTGAAGGATACGGGCATCAATGTAATTTATAAAGGAGTTTTCATGTGAAATAAAAGAAATGATGTGGCAGGAGAGACCTAGACATTAGAGGGAAAATAAGAAAAGAAACAAAAAGAAAAACAGAAAAGGAACCCAAAAAAAGATTGGAAAGAGACAAATTTTGACATAAATGTCCATGAGGATTTTGCTAACGAATCACTGAATCATTTGTGAATCCATGCGATTCATTCATTGAAAAGAATCAATTAAAAAGGATGATTCACAAATTGTACACTAATATGGCTTGCATGCAAGGTTTTTTGTATAGAAGTACAAATTAAAAGTACAAATTAAAAGTACAATATTAATTAATTTAAATAAACAAATATAGCATATTCAGCAAACAGTTCAAAGGTTTTGGGGTCAGTAAGTTTTGGTTTTTTAAGAAAGTAATAATCAAAGATGAATTAATTTGATAAGAAGTGACAGTTAAGACATTTGTAATATTACAGAAGATTTCTATATAAAATAAATGCTGTTCATTCAAACTTTTTATTCATCAAAGGATCCTGAAAAAATGGTTTCCACTAAAATATTAAGAAGCACAAATGTTTTTAATGTTAATAATAATAATAAATGTTTCTTGAGTACCAAACCAGCATATTACAATGATTTCTAAAGGAATAAATTACATTTTAAAATGTATAAAAAATAAGAAAGGTCGTAATAATATTTCACAATATTACTGTTTTTGTTTTTTAATTCATTTACTTATTTATTCATTTTTTTTAATCAAATAAACGCAGCCTTTGTGAGCATAAGAAATCATGAAACTTACCGACCCCAAACTTTTGGTGTATGTGATAACTAGAAAAATGTATATTGACTATAGAATT